>QNGE01001975.1:0-81229 GCA_008508345.1 Paragonimus westermani | reverse complement strand
AGCTACGTTTCAGTTTCCTACGGACATCTCTTCTACACTTGTTATATGAACTGCCAGGAGGGATGTTCCGCCTGGCATCTAACAACTCCAGAGATTTCTCCGAGATCCAATGTTTGTTCACTCCATGTATCCCCGTGCCGCATACCACAGTACCTGCTTCATGAATGACCTGTGTGATCTAGTTCAAGGAGCGATCAGGATCATCGGAGTGAGAACTACTGAGGCAGGTTACTAAGCTGGTTTGATACTTATGCTTTACCGACGGTATAGTCAGCTTCTCAACAGCCAATCGTTCTTGTCGGTGGGGTCGTTTTCCAGCAACACCATACGTTACCCGGGTAAACGGGTGGGATAACTCAACCCCACCAGGCGCACCCCCAGGCTGCGTGCTGACGGACGGCCTTCCACGTGACGGCTAACTGCGAAGTGATCTNAGGCTGCGTGCTGACGGACGGCCTTCCACGTGACGGCTAACTGCGAAGTGATCTGGGTTGTCCCTGCGAATAAGCAGCCGCGGACACTGATCGGCATTACGACACGTCGTATGTTACCGCGCCATAAAAGGGTCTCAGATGCCCCAACGGGGGCACATGCACTCCCAGACAAAATGCCGTTCGTCTGGTTTGCAGTCCGTATGGCGTGCTAACATCCCCAGTCTTCTTCAACCACGGAAAACACCGGACGCAGGCGTACTAATCATCTCAGTGATCACCAGCTCCAACGAATGCACAAGATGTGCCTGGTACCTTGAATGGATGAACCCTATTCAAAGGGCGTATGAACCCATTCGGTCACCGGCCCCCGGTATTAGGAGGCATGTGTCCCAACAGAGACAGGTCATCTCCTGGCCGCGACGGTATTCATAGCCGGAATGATACTGTGAAAACTCCAAGATTCCCTCGTTTGATGTACACAAAACCTTACTCGCTCCCGGACAATGTCCAACCTTACCACCCCTAACGTTCGAAAACCTATTCAAATAGATCTGCAGACAACCCTCGCATGCACCATCGAAACCCTCGCCATCGGTATTTGTTGTTTTTCAACAACACGGCTGCAAGATTCTAGCTCAGTGCAACGTTTCCAATCTTCATCAGCCGCTTCATTATGCGGGTACAATGTACGCTTGTCTGGAGACCCTGTGGTTCAAGCCATTGACCAAGCCGACGCTCTGCACAGACAGAGAAGGCGCTGCTTGACTAGATACCTGTCAACAGCCCGCTTTGCGCTGTTAGACTCAGAGGTACGATTGGAACATCTGTGGGGGGGCTGCGCCCATCACAAACGCTATTTGTCTGTTTTCACGGCACCCACCCACCCACAGACTGTAGTCCAGACCCAATCAATGATGATTTTCGCCACCAGCTCGCCAACCTTTCAAACACCGCGCGGTGCACAGACATTGTAGCACTGGCCGGGAACTTGAACGCTCATATAGACAGGCTAAACACTGACGAGCCCGACTGAGAGGGACCGCACTCTTACGGCACTCGTCGAACAGAAAACGTAAACGTTTGTTGCATCTCTGAACTAATAACGGTCTGCTTCTTGCAAGTAGTGATTTTCGACGTTCTAAGCGTCAATATGTCACCTGGCGACCTCCACTGCCAAGCCAATCGTCCACGCAGACTGACCACATGTTTGTTAGCTACTGGTGGCGTGGCTGTTTCTTAGATTGCAAGTCAACTTGATGCATTCGTGTGGTTTCCGACCATACACTGTTATGTGCCGAGTTCGCCCTTCGCTTTGGTGGAAAGCCACTTTAGCGTCAACCAAGAATTGACTTATCTAAACTAGCGGGACCACAGGCGATTTACGCTTACCAGTGTGCGCTTGCCTGTAATCTAGATCCCCACCCGCCAGACGACATTGGGCACATATACATGTAGTGTATAAGTGTGGCACTACTGCTCGTTCAGCTGACAACAACCGGGTTTATATGTAATCAGTGATACCTCCTGAACGCTCACCGGAATATTCCACCCAACGGTGAGTAAAGCTCGGTCTGCAAGGCTACTCGCCTGGATTTCCAGAGGCAACTGCGAGGATCGCGATGCCATGTGGAACAAGCCGTTGCTGCCGGGAACTCTCAGAAGCTTTTCCGTCTTGTTCGAGCAGCTGGTAGCAGGAAGTCAGATGTGAACGAAGTAATCTGCAAAGCTGATAGCGAGACTATTCATAACCTGCAACGACACTGGGCTTAGAACTTCTAACAGCAGTTCAACTGGCAACCCACGCCATCTGACTGTCTTCGGGCTCTGTCTGTGCTTAGTGGTCTGTTGACGTTTATCTTCCCTTGGAAACAGAACTCTCGCTCGATATCAAGTCTCTGAAACGTTACAAGACGCCAAGCCTAGACGAACGTCCTCCTGTCCTTTCTATACACTGAAGCCCAGCCTTATTTGAAGAGCGGATGATTCTGCGCCTCCTCTCACTCTCGATGATGATCAGTTGGAAGTAGTCGAGAAGTTTGTCTTCGAGGTCTACCAGCCCTGATGGAACATCTGATGCGATCACAAATAGCACAGTAAAAGCTCAGATGACGTTTACTAAATTACGCCACCTGTGGCATCGGTATAATCTCAGTTTCTGTGAAAGGCCGAGTGGATGATGTCACTGTAAGGGCAGTCCCTTGACGTTCTAAACCAAGCCCACGCCAGTCGTTTAGTATGAACCATCATTAACGTTCGGCACCGCAACCGTTGTTGTATGTTTTGGCGGGTCGTGGAGTAGGACAGTGTTGAATAATCTGACTTCATGAATGATAGTAACAAAGTGATCGCATATTTCATCAACAGACAATGATGAGCTAGATTGATCCCGTGAAGCACCAGCAAGGTGTGCATTGAGCGCATCCACCATCATTCTTCGGAGGTTTCTTTCGGGATTAAGCTCGGTACTACGGATAAGGTCGAAATTTATTACGGCATGATCGTTCAAGTCGAGTTTTCACTACTGGGTTGTCCACCACTAATTTTTCACTAGTGAAGTCGTAATCGAGATGGGAAGGAGCACGGTCTTTGCGCCATCTTGTGCAATCAGTTACATGTTCGGTAAGGCGTGCAGCCTCAATTGCGGTCAAGAATATTGTAGGCATCACACTGACGGAGACTTTGTACAGATAAAATTGGAAGTCAATTTGTTGCAGGTTAAAGTCGCCCATTATTAGAATAAGTGAGCATCCTAGAGCGGGGATACAGATAAGTCTGGACAGGATTGCTTCGTCGCGTTCAGAAAAAGGGCAGGGATATGCGTTTTTGAGGCTGCAGGTCCGTTAGAGAAAACATAAAGCAACCAGCTTGTGCCAGATAATCAACTCTTAAGTTCTCAGGTTCGTCTTTGGAACGATCGGGATGGAAGTTTACGCCTTCTGAGATTCGATGGCGATTCGGCAATTAATACACAGGTTCGAGGCAGGGGCCCAAGGATCCCAGATACAGTAGGTTTTCCTTGCTCAGTGTCAGCGGGCGTCTGTTGATTTGAAAGGCGATCATTGAAAACAAGGTGTAGCACCGCTCTTGGAGATTACAGTGAATATCAAGGACAGAGTAAGATTACTGGCATAATGAAATTTAAGATGAATGAAAACCAAGCGCCGTTGACGACTTCAAAAGGAAGGCTGTTCCAATGTTTAATAACCCTGCAAGAAAAGAACTGCTGCCTAAGAAAGGTCCGAGGACAAAGCTTAAAAAGCTTCCTGTTGTCCTCGCCGGCCGTCGTCATTCGCGACAGTGAAGAACTGTTCGACGAGACACACTCTAAAGAAGTGTGTGAGTATTAAATCACCGCGGGGTCTTCGAAATTCAAATGGGTACATGTCAAGAATTTCAAGACAAGACTTGTAATTGACATTGCTCAGGCCGGTGACTAATTTCGTGGCCGCGCTCTGGACACGCTCAACAGCTAATGTCTTTCTTCAGGCCGGTATACACGACCTGATTCGCACACTCAAGGAGTAGTCTTATATAAACCCCGTGAAACGTTTGAAACGCTTTCTTGTCTACGCGGGGGAAAGTGCACCTAATCATCCTAAGAGCGGTAAATCTCTTCTTTGCCGCCATCTCATGGTGATGCGCGAAGGACAGGTTGGACGACAACCAGATGCCCAGATCTTTCCTCAGATCGATTCTCATATCTACTGTGCTGAACGCACTACGAATCATGAAAGCATTGCCGGAATCTCCACCGAGTGACATGTGAGTACACTTATGGTCAGTTAGTGGGAGATTTCAATCGTCCAACCAGGAAAATCGCAGAACCCCCATTCTTCCTCGGGCGGAGTCAGCCCTGTAAACTGAATACACAGGGACACCCAGTTCACTGTCACTGATATCACCTACAAACCGGGTCTCCGCGATAGCAAACATGTGGGGTTGTGTGTCATGAATTAACTGTCTGAGTTACGGCAATTTGTTGGACAGACTCAGACAGTTCGTATACATGCACGTGAAAGCCACCTCCTCGTTGGATTTCGCGAGAAAAGAGAAGGGAGAAGAGTGGGAAGGAAGGCCTAGAAATGAGGAGGGTGGTGGGGCTAGACTCGGTCTGTTCTTCCGAGTTGTTCTGACGACTCTCCTTTGAGACTGTGGGCGCAACATCACCGCCCGTACGTACGTGAGCGGCCCTACAGGACACTTGACCGGCATTCTTGGTGTCTCAACTTGCGACCCCTGTGCCCCTGTCAAATTCCGCTTCCTGGGAGGGTATTTGAAAGTTTTCAATCATGGCAAAGGTGGCTTCGTCGTCTGCTGGTTGTGAGGCTTGAAAGACGGCAATGCGCGCGGTGTTATCGGGCAACTGATAGAAATACCTATCGCGGCGGGCCAAATTGGTGCTTTCTGAGTTGCAGGAGGCGGTCTCAGCAGGCTAATTCCATTCTGGATTCTTGGGAAGAATTTTCTGTTGGGCCGTTTAGTGGATTTTGGGGTGGGTAACTCTGAAGACGGTTTTTTCACGGTTCCCGTGTCCTCAATGCCCGTGCCTGTGCTTGACGCGTTGGTCGTTGGAACGACCATGCGGACGGTGTCTCCGCTTTCTACAACAGGCACAGGGGTCTGAGGGAATACGTCGAGAGCAGAAACTATGACCTTAGTCTCCAGCTGTTGCTTCTGGTCCGCCGTGATTCGTGACATAGTCTCAGTCCGCTGTTCGCGTCTCACCCTCTCTTGCCGAGAGCGGTCGACAGATACGCCTTTCAGATGTTTTTCCCACCACGGCCTCGGGGCTGAGCAGGGCTGGTAAGGCTACCAAAAGGTCGTGTGACTTTTTGATTGTATTAGCGCGCAGCCTGTTTGCTTCGCGCCTGTAAAAAAACGCCCCAGTATGTATGCGGCTTCTTCAGCGGGGTAGTCAAGGTAACTTTCAAGAGCAAAGATTTATCTGACGCCAGACCAGCGTGAGAAATGCGCATTACGTTTTACAAAAGCAAGTTTCCTAGCCTTAAAGCAAATGCAAGGAATTCAATTAACACTGTGTTCGCTGTTGATCTAATACATAACAGATACATATCTGGTAATTACGTTGCGAGAACAGCCAACAACGGTCGCACTTTGTTTTGACCAGGTTTACCCGTTGTTGCTCAATTCAAAGCGTGCAGGGATAAGCTGGGGAACCGCCCACAGACGCAGTGTAAAGGCTGCTCTTATGGTGGGGGGAATACATACCAACCACGGTTCTACATGTGCTGAAACAGGCTTCCTTGTCAGATTAGTAATGGAAGTGAGATATCGGAGCTTGATTTACCCTTGAAGACATACATAAAGCCGAAGTTCGTGGTCGTGTACATTGCGTAGCTGAAGAGACGAATCAGGGCACTGTGGAAGGCTGTGTATCGTTTTGGAGTCCGACCTGCAGGTCGTTGCCGTGGCAACACAATGTTTAGTTTTAACGACAGAAATACCAGCGCCTAATGAACGTGACGGCAACTAGACACTGACTACACTTGACGCCTATGATCTTTATAGACCGCTTGGTTCGTGTTCAGACGAAGACGTCACAACTTCAGTAGAGTGATGTTCGTTGGGAATGGTCTCAACTGCGGCCACACTCTACAACAGTGTCGCTAAAGCGACACTGCGATTATAACTACGATAGTTAGGCTTATGGGACAGGTAATGTTACAGATTTGTGACATGGTTTTAAAACCATCAAAACTAATATTACGTTCATCGGCGAAAGCTGAACGACTTAAGAAGTCCTGCATAAAATGAAGTAGTTATATGCGTATAACACTTATGAATGTTTATGCATCATCAGAATAATGACTTCTTTTGAGTGATATTAATATCACTTTGCAAGATGTCCTTAAGTAGCTCATGACCACTCTCAATTGAGAGTGGAGTGTGCATTAATGGACACGTATCTAAGTTTACAGCTTTTATGAAGAAGCGATCTTTTTTCAAAATTCGCTTCAGTCTCACACAGGACTAAACCAAAAAAGGTGACAATTTAGCAGAAGGTGGACAACACAGTCCACTCAAAGTTCCCCAACCCAAATGACCCTCACTGATAGCACCAGCCAATCAGTTTGCGAGAGAGAGTTGAGGTTAACGTATCGTAGTTGATTTATTCCAGTTCCCCCTGTAGTGAAACTCCCTAGCAGAAAATGCATTAACGACAGACTACCGTTGATTTCTCTTGTCTGATCCCGCTGTGTTGTAATTCGTCGACTGTTTAAAATCCGCTCGGCTATAAATTATTTGGTAAAGGCCTCCGCTTGAATTGTCCATGGTCTGAGAAACAACCGGGTTGCTTATCAAATTTCAAATTTCAAACCCAGGGCTTGACGAAGACCTGCGCCTGTTGACGTCCTGATGGTTGACTGGTCTGGTCCGGAGATTGACCAAACTGTTTTTTGTCTGAGTTCAGTAGTGGCTTAAGGGTAGGAATAGAAAAGAAATGACAACTCCTGGTTGCCATAAACAACAGACACAAATCGTACTTCGATTGGTACAAAGTAGGAAGAAGGTTGTCCCAGCATGTCTAGCTCTCTTTTGAAGATATCTACGCTCACGACATCAACGATCTTTGCGGACAATTTGTTCCTCGAGTTGACTACCCGGTTAGTGAAAAAGTTGAGTCTGACAGTCAGTCGTGATCTTTTTTCTTCATTGTGAACCTTTGATCCCTTAAATCTCTATCCTGTTTCATCTAGAACAGACATGCCATGGGGCTTGTTCCGGTGTGGTGGGTAATTTTTTACATTTCAATAAGGTTTCTAAGCCACCGGCGTTCGGGTGAGAATAAGTTCGACGAACTTAGTTGGTCTTGGTGGCTTGTATCCTTCATACCCCATACCGTACTTATGACGAGCTTTTTTACTTTTCGAGGACGACTATGTCCTTTTTGAGATATGGTGATCAAGCTTTGACACAGATTTTCCAAGTGAGGGCGAATTATAGCCGAGTAAAGTGGAATGAACACTGCTGGACGAGGGTTGGCGATCTCTGATTTCAGTCGATATAACACTCGCTGCGGATGTGACACACTGACTTGGATACTCAAGTCTCTCGTTTGCTGCTAAGATGTTAGCTTGGCTGTCTGCCCATGCGCATCCATTAGATATGACGTTGGAGAACTTTCAGAGGCAAATCACACTTCAATGTACATTCACAAATTTTCAGAATGTCCTCTTGGAAAGCATCCGAGTCAAACGAACTACCGATCAGCTGCATATCATCTGTATGCGGGTAACATGGGCAGACTAGGTCGCTGGTCAGGTCATCTATGTATACAAGGGTAGGCACAGGGGTGAGGATTGGCCCCTGAGGTACTCCACTCAATGGGTAACCCTTTGTCCGACAGTACTTATTTTACTCTACACGGCCTTCCAACTTGAAACGTCTGAATTCACCTGCAGATACTAAGGGAGATTTCAGCCTCTCGAAGTTTCTAACGAAAAATTCTGTGGTCGATAGAGTAGAAGGCTTTCTGAAAATTTAAATAGCACACCTCGACCACTTCTTTTTCCAGCTTCTCTGTGACTGTTTAAAAACGTCAGCGAATTGGTAAGAAAAAGTCCACCCCTTAGAAGGCCGTGTTGAGGAGCTCTAAAGAATTTCTGTTCGCAGGGACGTTTGCGGATCCTCTTTCGCAATGTGCGTTGGAAAATTTTCCTCACAACACTAGTTAGGCTTACTGGTCGGTAATTTTCAACCTCTGATCGGTTGGCATATTCGAAGATGGGAAATATGATGGCTTTTTTCCAGTCTCTGACACCTATCCCTGTTTACAAATAGCCAGCCGGGTTACTTTAGCGATCTCAGCGATTTGTACATTGGTTCGATGCTCATGGCCCAAATTACCCGGATCCAGTCAGTTTGTAAGTCTGGTTGTCCCGCGGTTTGCTACTGACCTGAGAAACAGTCATTGTAAACAGGGTGTATCACCGCTCTTGAGGGTTGCGGATAGCACCAAGAATAGAGTAAAATGATAATCTGACAGAACGGGGTAACTTGCTAATCTGATAGTTTCTTGAGTAGACTGGAACCTAATAACACTTTAAAATTATTTCCAGAAGAGCAGCTAACAACCTCTAATGGAACGTCGTTTAAATGTTTGATAACTCTATAAGAGGAGAACGGTTGCTTTAGGAAGGTCCATAGTCGACACTTTTATGGCGGTTCTTGCCGCGACCTCCTCTACTGCTATCACCTACTGAGGTAAAGATTTGCTGAACTAGTCCTGCGTTAAATAAAAGGTGTACAGGAATTTAGTCGCCGCGAAGTCTTCGAAACTCAAGTGGATAAAGACCAAGAATTTCGAGGTGATACTCGCAGGAGAGACTTTGAAAATCAGTGACCACTTTAATGGCTACTCGCTGAACAGTTCCAGTAGCAAATGTCCTCCGAATCAGTGTAAACCCTAGTAGCACACTGGAACACCCAGCCGCTCCCTGAGTGATCTTTGAGTGTTCTTTCTAAACCACTCACCGAACTGCGATGGGTATAAGTTTTGTGTATCATTTTGCGAGCGTAAACGTTAATAAAAATACTGTACACTTCCTTACAACTAAGAAACGTGTCGGCGGACCTATACCGCTCATGTTACCTTCGTTTTATCGAACCACTCCGTACTAACGGTAATGGCGCCAACCGATAAACTTCCGCCATCTTGCGTCGAACAGACTGAGGGTTAGGTCCCGTGCAAACATTTATCGCCTGGCTAACCTAGCGCGTCAGGAACGTTTGGAAGCAGCTGTACGACGACTGCGGTTAATGTTGTGGAGGAGGTGCAGCTAATTCCCCTCCAGTTCTGCAACACTAACTGCGTAAGCGACCGTTGAACATTCACTAAAAAATTTGGACGGAGGTTCAATTGCAACCCTTCCTTCGGCAAGAGGAGATTCCGTTACGGAGGCAAGGTCCGCTGATTCTGTTGTTCGGTCTTCCACGTCGACGATTATTCCAACAGTGATGACAAGGAATATATTTATGGCGCGGGATAGAGGTACTTAACCATGTCACTTAACGCTATCGCCGTCATCGTTTTAGACGACGTCATCGGTACGACCGATGAGAAGACGCCCACAAGAAGTATTCGCGTGATTGTTGTAGAAGCGCGCTTTTTATTGAAAGCTGTCGGAATTTTGCTCAGTCATTTGAAGGAAGTGATGCCTCAGTTGCCGTTGGATGCACGCATTCTGTTAGGAACGCCACGGGAGTGTGTATTTGCATTCATAGTGGGTGGATTATACGGTAAGTTTGATATGGATGAATTCATAGACCACGTACGTGGGCGATGGGTTGAAGACGTGAATGTTCTCTGGCTTCGGCCGCATATTGATGGTGTAAACCTTTTCAACAGAACACGTTTACAATTGTGACCCACAATTGGAAGGTTGACATCTTCCTCAACATCATTGTTCGTCATGGAATTATTCTGCTGTCTCTTTAAACATGTGATATCACGATTAAAGACTTTTCGATCGTATTGAAGGATGGTTTGTTACTGTCACCGTATGACCGTCATGTGCAGGTCGTTTTGGATTACGTAGTTGGCGATGCATCTGCCAGAGATTTTGCTTGTCAGTTGAAAAACAACACTGGTTATTGCTGTTGCGAAAAGTGTACAGCCCCAAGAGTATAGTTACCGGAAGATGGTGGCTCCACCAAGCACTTGCCGCTTACGAACAGACAACAACTCCAGGACCCGACGACAAGAACACCACGTTGGCCCGTTCCCTTTCGAAGGGTTACACGTGGACATGACAACCTGGGAATGACGAAGTGCTTAATGAACTCATGGAGAGCAAACCCAACGGAAAGGACAATCCGTCTGGGTTCATTCTAAATGAATCGGTTGAACAGTAGGTTAATGAGAATGAGAGGTACCTTGACTTATGAGTTCCCTAGAAAATGTCGATCAACGGTGGACTGCGACCGCTGGAAGGCGACGTGATTTCAGCAATTCCTGTTTTACATCGGTCCCGTTGGAAGGAATAGTGGGCAAAAAATTTATGAAAACTCCCTAAACTTTTCTGTCTCCACCTACTTACTATGCTGCCCAAAGTGGTGTCTCCACTATGTGGATTATGTAGAAACTATGTTGTGAGAATACTGACTGAGTTCGATGCTCTCTACGGTGAATCGGAGCATGTGCTCAACTCTTATTATGTCGGCCACCTGTGTGAATATGTTAGACTGCATGGACCGCTGGACTCTTAATCGGCGTTCCCATTTGAGTCGTACAAGAGGACGTTGAGCGGGTTCGTGCGATATCCAAATATGTTCACTTCACAGATCTTTCGACGCATAATTGAAAATGTGCATTCACAATTGCCGAACGACAGTGCTGTGATGGCAGGTGTAAGGGCAACATTCATTCCGATAGTAGCGAACAAACGGGGTCGGTTCACTCACGAAGACGTGATGTACTGCGAGGTCAAGCCTAACAATGTGGTTTTGGTGGATGGATTACCTGCAGTAATCAGCGCCTCGGCTTGAAGAAGCGTTCGCATGAAACGTTTTGCAACGTGTTGCGGTTTTTATGACAAAATATTGCCTTTTTCAGTGCTCCCATATACACATCCACCTGCTGGGTGGACAGTGAGCGTATTCAGTATAAAGGGCTGCTATCAACATTCAAGGGAAGTTTTGTATCTCACCCCATCGTGCACACATTTTAGCTGATATTATTCCGTCTTCTTTATCACTAACGCAACATTTCTGCTAACTAACACTTTCATTTTCAGATGTTTCAAGTTGTTGAGTTCGAGGATGAAAGCATGGGTATACTGCGCAAATCGCCGATTACGCAGCCAGAATTTGTGTTTCTGCAGGATTAGCAACCACGAAGCATCGCAGGATGCTTTTGGGTGGACTGACAACACCCACTGGCTCTAAGCTGTTAAAAGTCAAGATGCATTGCTTAACAGGTGTGCGCTTTCGATTCTCCTAACATACTCTAGATGACCTGCCCTTGGCTTATAAATACCAACGAATGGTGGGACAGTTATCAAACATGTCATCGTCTGACACCAGGAACATCACGGATCGTGGTGGCAAACGATGAAATCACCGTATGTCACAATTGCAGACAAGCAGTCGTTCGTTCCAACCCCATGTATGAACCGGAGAAGAGACGGAACCCGACATTTTAAGCCGTCGACATCGACTATTCTCCACCGCCACCACAATTAAAAAATGTCCAACATGCCGCCACCTCCAACACGATGGACATTGGGGCCAATGGAGAGCCTGACCATTTTATCCAGCCCTATTGCTTCCACAGTGTTCTGCTCGGGAACATCTAACATTGTAGGTTACATAAAGGAAGTGATTACAAACACCTTGTAAAACTGAGTGCATTGCACTCGGCAAGCTCCGGCCCAGCGTTGGAAATGCTGGCGTGGAAACTTTCCACGGCACGGTGGACGTGACGGTAAACAGTGGAACGACTAACCAGTAATTCCATACCCCACTGGAAGCAATATACATTCGTTAATATGAACTCATATTTTGTTCACGTTGCTGATTGTTAGACATCTTCAAACGGAGCAACGTAATGGTAGCAAACGTGCGAACCTGCTCAGATAAACCAAATAAAATTCGATTATGATGAAATTGAACTTTTTGTGCGTTGAAGCGTAGCTAAACAAGAAAGAATATACGTACAATGGGTGATTTCGTATATTTGAAAGTTTTCCTCCTCGGTTCTCACATGAATACATTTGCGGAGACCAGTGATGATAACGACATCAATCACGCAACATTTTATTTAGGTTCATTCTCGTTGAGCCCTCAATGGTCACAAGAACGCAACGGTATTTTATCCCAAGATTGACGCAATTAATCTTTAATTCTAACATCAATCAAATGTCGAGCATATTTCATCCCGAAATTGCCGTAAATTATCCCTATATAATCCATAATGTGTGTTAGCAGGGTAGTTTCTGCTCACTCGAGGTGGTGATCGGAGGGACGGGCACGGTCTAAGGAGGGAAGGGTGCAGCCATCTCAAAAACGTCGGCTCATCCACATAAATTTTCTTTTCTGAGAAGTGCGCACAGTGTATCGGTCCTTCTTGAGGCCAGCACACTTAATTGGTATCAGTGTAGGCATATCTGGCACTGCATATTGCTCTAAACAGTCATGCGGCGGCCGAATCGACCACATATACTCAGTAACTCCGATCCACTGATGTTGCCAGATCTCGCGCATGTCACTGTGTCATGGTCTGCAAAAATGTGACGGGTGTTAACGGAAAGAAACACAAGTAAGAGAACACACTACAGAACCCGATCAATTTAATGGGTAGTGAATCAAAGCGTTGTTCGATGACGAATAATGGTGATCGCGTGTAATTTTTGAGGCACTGAGCACCAGTGAAGCGAGGAAATTTAAGCCAAATTTTGCGTCACCCGCCAGTTCGCCTGACGGTATGAATCCTGGAATAAGTTGTCCGTAGACCAAATCAAGAGTACAATGCTAGGATAACGATCATAATTAAGGCCATCGCATAGAGAATTATTAAAAGCGTTGGTGCATCGATCCAGCGCACAGTCCCGTTGGATAGTGTTGATCAGCAGTCAGCCCGACTAAGCCCGCAACGTCATTTTGCGGGTGGCCAATGGCAACAAAGTTTACTCTGATTGGTTGAAAATGTTGTCGGCGTCTATTCATAAACCGAATGAAGTTGGCGCCGCGCGACGAATAAAAGCAAAACTAATTTTCCTTGGACCTACTAGTTATGTGCATTACACATGGATAAGCCGAATGTAAAGTCACTCGTCTTTGTTGCTGCTACCTGGCGCGACACGCACACTGCAAAGATGAGCTAACTGCGAGATATTGCCCCAAAAACTTTTTCCCGTATTTTAAGCCATTGCCGCCCGTCCCAGTAACTTGCTGAGAATTACCTAGATATGTGAATGACTGTTATCGTCTTGCACTGGAAAATTCCCTGCTTTTCTCGGCCGATAGTTGAGATCTTCTCACAAACCCCTCGAGAAGCTGTTTGCGATATGCCTCAGTAAAGCCAGAAAGGTCTGATAGGTGTTGCTGCTGTTATAACTACGAGATTTGGGCGAATGCTCCTGTCTATATACCCATAACTGTAACCTCCTTAGTCCCTGAATGGCTGTTTAACCACACCGGCCAATAAAAACTTTTTCCCGAGAGCCCACTTCCGTGTCACCTTTGTAGTAACTTAATAAATATAGGGGTAAAAATAGCCATAATGTGGCAACACCAAATACTGATTTGGACGGTACCGGATCAGTGAGAAAAGTGTGTATTAAAAATGGAACGACTCGTTGACACTTGCAGTTTGAATATGCTATCACATGAGAGAAGAATATCGCCGGTAGGACTGTTCGGGCGACGTCGGTTGAATAATTCTACACCCGGCGTAAAATGGTGAACATTGAGCACCGGAGATTTAGCAAGTATAGGAAGCTAATATATTTCGCTGGGCAATTAATTTATCAGCCACAAATCCACGAAAAGAAGGCGGTGACGGGGCTTGGAAACCCCCGTTTTTTCTTCTTGTCGGTGAAATTTAAAAAACAATGATGGTGGTGCTTTCAAGCAAGCGTACCGATATAGTTGACGATACGGTATATAAAAACCGCTCATAGATGAGTTACAAAATGCAACTGCATACTGTGGATACTACGCGCTTCTGTTCCAAATCCGAATGCAAATTCAGTCGGAAACGACCAAGAGCAGTCCTGTCGTTTGCTTCCCATCTCACAGCAGGAAACCAAAGGATAGTTTCCGCTTCTGTCATAACTAGCGACCTTTCTTCAGTGGCACAAACGCTTCACAGCTACTGTGCACTTGAGCACAATTCACATTACATTGTACAAACACCTTCTTGCACACCGCACTCGACCCCTTCGGGATCTCTTGTAACTCGATGACAACAGCCTTTCTTGTCACAGCCTTACCTCTCGGCCACATGCGCATAGTTTCATCTGTCAGTCAACAATCACACAACCATAGCCTGATCCTAGCCTTCTTTAGATGGGAGTGTCACTAAGAAAAAGGAGATAAATTAGTAAACCGACAAATAACGCAGGTAAAAATAATAGTGGAAGTGATGAATGACGACAGATACCTTGTCATGAGAAGAAGCCTAATGATAGAGTAAGATCTAGTGCAAAGCTGGTTCCTTGTTGTTTGGTTCGTATGGCCAAAGGGAACCCAGATTTATGTTTTGTGTATCGGAGGTCGTAGTGAAAACACGGCGAGTCTGCAAACCGAACTCATTTATTGATCTACCCGCGGTTCACATGTGGACTTCAACGCAACAAGTGAAAGCATAGCCGCACTACAGCAGCCAAACAGGAAGTGCGTAAACGGACAATTCAGTCAACTTCAGAATACGGAAAAGCGTCGAACTGGTTGAGCGGTGTGCCCATCGTCGAAGGTTTAAACGTTGTTCCCTTAGTGAATGTGCCCCACAGCACTGAGGATGGTGCAGATTCATTATATAGCCATGAGTAGAGCTGCGGTGCACACGCCAACATACTAACTTTTATGTTAGCAGTTGGTAGTGAAGTTGCCTCCATAAGGTAATGTGAACAAGTACGGTGTTCCTGGTACGGCAACTTTCACGTCGCGGAGAGCTTGGGGTTGTGGGGAAGTTGAAAGTGATGTCATTGATGACCCGCGGATGTGATGACAAAATACGTTACATACTCTGCTCTCTGAAATCTCCTTACTCCACCAGTGCTGCCGAAACAGGCCTTCCCAAAAGGTGCCCGACTTTTGATAAATTAACTCACCACTGAGGCATTCAGAACAACACTGGGAAACTTATTTCCTGTGTTCACAGTAAGAAATCAGAAAAAGTTTATCCACGGTCGCGTTTCACGCCCAACTTTTTATATGTTGGCTATCCTTATGGAGCCCGAGCATTTTCACCCAGGTGGAACATCAAACTGCACAACGCGAACGGGAAGCTGCGCACCTTAAATGCCACAGTAAAATACAGATACTGATGACGAGAATTTAACTTATAGGATAGGTGATATCACAAAATGGACAAAATTGAAATTGTTCGGCGGAAATTTAGGAATTTGTAGGTAAAGTGAAGTGATTATATGCATCTCCATTCAACAGCAGAACAGACTAGTGATATCCAATGCCTTGGGTATATGGAACGGATAACTAATTACCACTCCCTCCATATACACGCAAGTTTACGCTTTTGACAAAAAGGCGACTATCTTCAGCCTACAAAACTGTGCTCACACGTATTAGAGAGTAAACTGAAGGATATAATATCTTAGGAGAAAGTTAGCGACATGCCACTTCAAAATTTTCATTTCAAAGCTCCAACATCGACAACACTAACCGACTGGTTTGCGGTAGACAATTTGTGGTAAATTGCCCTACCCACGTCACGCGCAAAATGGGAGAACTTCGACGCATCCCGACTTCAGACGTTACCTTCATATCCGCATTCAAACGACAGAGGTGGACTAGTTCTGGTCGAAGTTGGCCCGTAAGATCACACAGTCAGAAAACTGGGAACATGTGAACATGAGTAATACCACGAGCTCTTCTTGATGAAATGTCGCCGAAGCCATATATCAACCAAGACATTGAATCTACTAGCAGTGACTCTCCAGTGTGCGGGTGTCTATGTACAACATATGATACCAGTGTCTCAAGTTGTTTGTGAGCGAGGCGCTCGACTGAGTAACCTTTCCCAGTACCGTCTACCAAGAATGCCAGTGGCTCAATCTCAAAGCCGTGGAAGATGATCAGTTCGAATGTCTCATCTTCTCATGAGACCTCCACCCTTCAGGCGGAATAGACTATTGCGCCCGCCTTCTCATCAAAATGTAAGAAAACCTGCGCGTATTGACATCTGGAAGTTGACGAATGCTGAGTCTCAAGTGCGAAGAAGTGGTAGTGGAGCGTGGGCTTGCAGTGGTCAAAAGAGCCACTGACTAACCTAAGTGAATGCAGGCGTACTTCACTGAGTTCAGTGACAAAAAATGAGCGAATGCAACAGGACAGTTACGAGAGTTTTAGCAAGTTATAGTTATAAAGAGCTTGACACACAGAAAGGGTTCAAGAGGACCACCACAATATTCCGAATTACCAGTATCCAGGAAGCGAGGATATTCCGAGTTTACCGTGGGCGGCTGAAACGCGATCGGTGCTGCGACGATGTTCGGAGTACAGTGGAGCTAGAGATGGATGAGATCCGTGTAGTATCCTCAAGCAACTACGCCACAGGTAGAAGAGCAGAAAGACGTGCGTGCGCAAAACTTTATCGTTACTGCAAGGTCACTTTCAATCAAATCGAACAACATGCAGAGTTGGCGCAAAACGTTGTTGTACAATAGCGAAGCATCGTTAGTGAACAAAACCATGAGGAAAACTCTACAGGCTCTCGTCAGTGATTGCTTCCGACACACATGCTATCGTCTGTTCGGCACCACCGCACAGGGATAGTAAGCTCGGAAGTATGAGCTGGAATACGCCGCCTACTCTTGTTGAAACTCCAGCCGTTGACGCCGCTCTCATCTTCGGCCCTTCAAATGATACGTCTGTCAGGAGTGCAATTAACGCAACTATAAGGTGGACCATTGTAAGTCCGGCCTACCTTTTACCACCAGCAGACCGCACGCAAGCCAGAACAGACGACACAACGGAAAACGTTCTGCAAAGACGACATCCAGTTTGGTCACGTTCAAGGATGACGTCGCCAACTGCCAGAACTTTGTTGCCATTCGTATCCGTGGTGTAGAGATGCAGTTGCAACCGAGGAATTACGCTTGTTTATAAGTGTGCCCGCTAGCCAATTACCGAACTGACGGTGTACACAACAGATAAGACGGCCCAAAATGTATCCACTTGGATTTCACACCTCACTGATGAACTTCAAGTTACCGCCCCTCTACAGGACGAGCTGCTCGAGAGGACCCACTACCCCACGGACCCCCCACACCTTGATCTGTTTGGCTTAGACTGGATCAGTGGCCCTGGAATTTCGGAACACATGCTGACCGAATCTTGCAGCAGAACTTTTATGTCGAGCTTTGTCGCAAAGTACTACACCGAGTACAATCCCAACATGTCCACACTCTGCAACAGATGTTCGCATCGAACCCTCTAGACGGTTCTGTTTGCGGCAGAATGTCAAAAGCCTCCTCCCCCGAGGCTCCATGTGGGGCTTAAACAACTGGTTCGTTATTCTGTACTTACTGTCGCCGGTCAGGGAGTAGATTGTCTACAAGAGATCGGGGCCACAGAGCCGGCAAACTACTCCGGGTGAGCAACACCGAATATTGTCGGAAGTAAACCAAAAAGAGGTCTGCGCTTTTGTGCCGATTTCTTCACTGGGCTCGATGCTGCTTTGACTGATCACCAGTGTCCAATCCGTGTGTCGGAGGACTTACAAAAAGTTAGTCGGTTGACACTGCTTGCCAAACTAGATATAGCAGACTCCTATCTACGGAGTGAGGTTGCACCCCGCTCTATGAAGTTGCTGATGGTCAACACTTGCCGCGAATTTCTTCTATTATTCACATTCACCCTCTGACATTGAGATTGCCCCTGAGGTATCTGGATGGATAGTGGGCACGATTTTTGCAAACATTATTTGCTTGGCTGAATGACTTCTTGGTGGATGGCACAGATGAAGACCGGCTAACAATGCGTTTGGACCGGATGACCAGTCGGTCCAACAAGTAAGGGTTCCAAACAGAGCAGGAGAAATGCTGTCACTTTGTGCTTTCAAACGTCGCCTACAACGATCATCATTCTGATCGTGACAATACCCAAGCACTATTTCTGATGCCTCCACCATCTTGTACACCAACCCTTCCTTCCATTCTGGGTCTAGTCAGCCGTGACAGTGTGTTCCCTCCAAATAGGTTTTTCGTCCGAGCACCCTCAAACTGGTTGTCCTCCGGGACCCAGTGCCGGCATCAGGATGTGGAATGTCAGCATGTGTGTGACAGAGTACATGTGATAATCACTTTTGAAATCACTGTTGACACGCAATGACCGCAACCCCGAGTTTGTGGTCAGGCCTTGTGTATCGATCAGCTGAGTGGGACCGTGAAATCCCATATCTATCCCGACGACCTCCAAGAGGCAATCACCTGTTTTGCGCTCCCTCAGGCCGGCGGAAAAACTTGGGCCAAATGGGGAAAGGGGCTGCCGCAGTCAACTTCGTCGTGAAAAACCTTCACAAGATGCCTGCTGTCTGTCACCTTGCCTCGATTACCGACCGCAAGCAGCTGCTTGTAGCCATTGAATCAAAGGAATGGATCACTCTCCGTGAAGTGAATCGACTTCAAGAGTAGACCACGCTGAAGCTGGACTCACTCTTAAAAATCTGGTGGGGGTCCGTCACGAATACAGGGTGGGCAGCGATTTCAACGACCCGTACGCCGGTTCGAGTCTAGAGGCCCACGTCACCCAGATCCCGTCAGTTTTTTGTTTTTATGCCTAGCGCAGTTCTGTTGACCTGAAGTACAATAATGGAAAACAGTGTGTAACACCACTCTCGGGTGTTGCGACAGGTATCAGGAACAGACCAAATTAGTGATCTCTCAGTGACCTAAGCAGGTGTGAACCTAATGACTTTCTGAAACTGCCCTTAAGTGAGAAACCATCATTTTCAAATGGAAGGTCTTCCCCGTGATTGACAACCCTATAGGAAGCGTTGCCTAATAGAGGTCAGATATCGGAGCTTGTAGAGCTACTTGTTACGAACTCCTGCACTAGTATGAGGCACTGAGATAAAAAACCGCCACAAGAAATCTACGCTCAACATGATGCTTGGGGCTTGTGCAAACATGGAGTCTTCGATTGTCAAATGGATAAAGTGGATGGAATGCCTTAGGTCGGTGGCCATTTCTGGTGATCACTCGCTAGATACGTAAACTGACGAGTATCCTTCAAGCACATGTACACTACTTGATAGGGACACTCAAACAGTGGCCTGATATATGTCCAGTAAGACGTCTGAGAAGCATGCTTTTCCATGCAGACAGAATTTTCTCGTTATACCACGAGTTACAAACTCTGTTTTATTGGTCGCCTGACGTGGATAGAAGGGTAAACTAAACGACGGTCTTATCACTTGACCTTTCATCGTGTTCACCCTTTCGAGGTCTAGTGCACCACTCACAGTGCATGTCGAAAACGGGATTCGAAGCATCCGTTCATCTGACCAGCGGTTAATGTTAAAAAGTTCAACCTAAAGCGCTAGGGGCTCGTAAGTACTCCAGAGTCTTCAGAGGTCGGCACAAGATAGATTTTTGTTGGATGCAAGGTCAGAGAAGCTGATAACAACCGAAATAACAGGGCCAAGCGCGGAACCTTGATGAGCTCCAGGGGCGATCGAAGTTGGAGAAGGAAGATCCGATTCGGTTTTTACTCTCAAAGTTCTTTTACCAGAGAACGATGGAACCAAGCGTAAGATCTCTGCTTGAATGTCATAGGCTTTCAGTTCGTGGGAAAGGAAGCAAGGTGGTACACGGTTGAGTGCTTCGACAAAACCTAAGAAAATAACACCTGAGACGTGACCAGTGTCTCTGAATTCCCCCAGGCCATCCAAAAAGACAAGCAAATTGGTTAAACTTGACCGGTCTTAAAGGAAGTCATATCTAGTAGAAGGAATAATTTTATTTGGATGATTTTGACGGATGAAGCGTTGTAATAACCGCTCCGTTATCTTAACTGATATATTGGTGGGCTCACTGAACAATACCAAGTATAAGTGTCGGTCATTAGCTTTGAATATAAATGTGACTGACCTCCCACCACGGCTCGATAGAAGTGTCTGTCCGACGCGTCCATTTAAATAGATAATGGGTGGACACCGTCAAATCAAAACCACCACCCTAATGATCACATGATGAATCGCCTTCGGTCCAAATTCAGTAAGAGGACTTATCTTGAATGAAAGAATCTGAATAATAGGCACACGGGAGTCAGCTGTTGGGAGTAAATAGCGAAGGTTCTGCGAGACTATTGAATTTCAGTTGGGCTGAACCACGGTGTCAACCGCTTGATAGTACTCGTTGGATAAATCGGCAGCCGCTTGGTGGTGTGGGACGGTTTACCCAGCAGTAGCCCCGCAGAAAGTGCTCAGTGTTTGTTTTTCTCTGACGACTCATGTGTTTACGTAGAAAGTTCTTGTTTTCGCAATGTGCCGGGAAGATTTTTGTTTCAACCATATGTGTTAACGGATTTCATGTTTCCACCTTTTTTGCAGATTGCAAACAACTGCTAGATCGTCTAGTGTTACGGTTTGCTTCATTGTAAAGAATGGACGAACACGTACGTCAAAAAAGCATCACGCCTCTCGGAAGCGGTGAACAAAAGTAGGACTTTTATAATTTAGGAGAAACTAACGTCTCACCAGCCTCTTGAATGGAAACCTTGAAATGTGGGTTTAAATTCTTTGGGCCAAGCCCCAAGTTGGGTATATCTGAAAAGATTTTCTACGCATCGGGTCTATTTTCTGAAGATTCCAGAAATGAATTCTGTTGCAACTTTTTGGAGTCAGTAACAGATGAAATCAGGCACCAGAAGCAAGTAATCAACATGCCACAGCAGTGGTTTGATGTCCACTTTATCGGATGTGTTTCTTCGTGGTAGCCAGATCGAACAAAAATGGAATCTAGCCTGGAAGACGGCTTGTAGGTAGTTCGAGAGGTTGTGTTTGGGATATCTCACGGATAAACGTTGCCAGGGATTTCGAGAATGCGACGTCAGACTTCTAATGCAAAGCAGCTAAACAGTTGAGTGTGGGCGCGTTGAGATCACTTACGGAAAGAGGATGGCCTGAATAGGTGCAGATGATTTCGTTGCCGGATATGCTGCTTGACGGTACACAATAAATACTACCAACAAGGAGCATGACACTAATACGTAGCTAAGCTTTGAACCAGGTTGCACCGTATATTTGGCGGGGTTTCAAATTCCGCAGTGGCAGTTGGCGATGGAAGCTTTGGCTGTCAGTCACCACTTCTGGACGGCAAAGATCTGTACGTGGTTAACCACTCTTGTTGGGGCACAGAGGCTCTGGTTAAACCCTACATGTTAGCCGCTACATAATTAGTAATGAAAGGTGAGACATTTGTTTGACCTGCAGCTTTCACTGGACCTTGATTTGCGGTCCTGATCTGGGGATCTGTGAGCTGTTCTCCCGATCTTGCGGAGAGCTAACCAGCGGAGCTTTCGGTAAATAAGCGTGAACCGCCCTCATATACATCGGATACCTCTTAGCATTCTGAATGTATTCAGGGAGTAGTTGGAGACCACCTTGGTGCGGACGCTCACGACAGGCGCCATTACCTCTCAGCTCTAAAAGATCTTCGGCGAATTCAAATACCCAGAAGTGCTTGTGAGTGACAACGGTGACTAGTTCAACTTGTCAACGTTTGAGGATTTCCGTGGAAAGAACGGCATCAATTAATTTCGTTCGCCACCCCTCGACCCATACTCTAACGGATTAACCGAACGTTTGATGGACTCAGTCACACGGGCAATTCTGAAAGCTAATTTGAGGCGAACAGCCGCAGAAAAAGTGAGAGACGCTCCTAATACACTAACGAGCTGCTATGGCGATAAACGTCAATAGTGAAAACGCGCCGCGCAGCAAAATCCTATCGCTTGAAGTTTACTGTACATTGCAAAATGAATACAGAAAGTTACCTTACAATTTCTTTTAGTATTGTTCAGAACAGAAAAGGCTCACCTTCGGTAAACATGCTGAATAGGAGCAAATAAGTAACACGGCGACCTCCAAACGAATAAAACAATATGTACAAGTGAACAAGCACGGACAAGTTATAAAAGTGAGAGGGGCTACACGCAGATGGGCTGAACAGAAAATTCGGGTATTAGAGGCGTCTGGGAAGCATTTTCCGACAAGTCAGTTAACTGCGCGATACATCCTCGTCAGTCATATTTTGTGGCATCCGGAAAAGCGGGCGAGTGCAAGAGTCATTGGTGTCCAAAGGAGGAAATGCCGTTGAGAACGGCGGACCTCAGAATGCTTCATGTTGCGTTACTCCCTGTCCGCACCACATTTCCGTGTGGCTGGATTACAAGAACTTAGTAGAAATCACGATCGTCGCTGAAGCAGTGTCCCTCCTAATACGATATCAAATGACTGTTCTGTTGGAAAAAGCAGAAACGCCATGGGAAGATGGGAGTGCGCACTTACGGTGTTACAGTTCACCGTTATTCACCTTTCCTTTCAATTAACAGTTTCCGCTATTTGCAACTATAGTCGGCGCAGACACAACTCAGCCATATTCAGCTGTTCACTTTATGTTAAAATTCGTTTACAGTCTCGTCCGGTTTTACCCCGAAACTAACGGATGCATGGAATCAGTAGGCCGTAAATAATTTCGTAATCTTGAAGTCGAAAACGGTTTAAGTTTCTGAAGTTGTTATCATTCTATGACGTATTTCACTTTGTGGAATGGTTGGATTCTTCTGCTGAGGCCGTTTTTGTTCCAACATTTCAAAGACGTCAGCGAGGAAAATGCGGTATTTCAGTGACATTAAGATCAATGGAAAAATAGCGAAAAGTTGCGTTTCAGGTTATTTTGGAGAATTAATGTTGGAATCTAATAAAAAACAATGTAATCAACGTGGTAAGCCATGCCTTCCCTGAAGTTCATTTGTAATTAAGCAGGAAAAGTGATTATATTTTTGGAGTTTGAACCTCAACGGGTCGTGAATAATAGGCTTTTTATTACGCTGCAGGCCTGAGGTACATTAGTAAACATATTGCAATATGAGAATTTGCGCAAAAATCAGGCAAACTAGCGGTTTCCTCTTAGTTATGTTCACCGTACCTAGCCGTTTGCTGTTACCACGGTTGTGCACTTTCCATGGAAGCATGATGTCCGCTGGAGGGCAGACAAAGTGGACTGTTCAACGAACGACATCAAAAAAACGCTTCCCAAGTAGAAGCTTACAAAGGTTTTGTGCAGTTGTCATTGCTGACGAGTGGAGAACGCTGGAGCAAGCCCAAACACACAGGTGGACGAGTGAAGTCACGGAGGACGAACACTTGGGGGGAAATAGACATGGATAATCTACTTGAGATATATGAAAAGGCACATACTGCCTCCATCTTTCTTCAGCACAGATTGTAGCTGTTGATTTGCTTGCGTTCTGGGTGTGATTTTGGATGACTAAAGCAGTGTTTCGGATGAATTCCTCAACACCCTGCTCATCAAACCCGAGATATGCAAGATAACTGCATGCGCCTATGTGAGGTAACTCATTTTGTTCAATTATATTAAGAAGATAATCGCTTCAGGTTTTGTCGATTCACGCTTTTTTCAGCTCGTTTACGAGCAGTGCACTATCCACAGACCGGCCTAAGTCGACAACCACTGAAGGTTCTGTGTAGGACCTCTTTCACAATCACTGGAGGAGTGCAAATAACAGCTAAAATGGAAGAAACTGGAAAATGTGTGAATTCAAGACATGCATCTGCCAGGCGATTGCGGTTGAAGCTGGTCGCTAGAGAGTGGACACTCAACTACTTCCGCCGTATGAATATGAGTGAAAAATCAATTGATCGGCGCCATGGCGATAGCTGTCCATCTGTGCCGGTTCACCGCAGCGCCCACATGACAATCCTGTTTCAAGATTCTTGATCCATCTCGGTTGATTACTGATTGCAGATGTTGCAATGGGAAGGTCGCACAAAGATAAACCAGTCTTAGCACGTTCTACTATTTTACTGGCGGAAGCAATTATGTTAAAACAGGTCGCTGCCGTGCGGCTGCTGCAATCAAGTGGCTTTGCGAGTAAACTATGCAGCGCTTCATAGTGACAGTTGATTTTAGCTGCTGCGAGAAGCCGAAGCTGCGGGCTTATCAATCGCCGAATTGACAACTTATACCACAGCAGCTGCCGCTCGCGAATGGGGATGCGACTGTTGTTAGCGGAGAGAGACTAGAAAAAGCCTTACAATATGGATAGTAATGTTTCCAAAACACCGACAACATATTTATGCATAGGAGCTGCAACAAGCGGTAAAAATGACACTCACAGGTTCCTTCTATGCTATCGCCGACGAAAGCGTCGCCATCTTGTTACACAGGAAGCCGCATTATTCAAGGTGGATACCTTACACTCAGCTACTGTTCCGAAATGGAGTCGTGGGGCCCGTCCCTTCAGAAGTTTTCAGAGAGGATGACTTGCGAACGTGATAATTCGGTGAAGAATGTTCTTGACGTACCAGTCGACATCTGTGGGTAGTTCGCATTCCAAATTCCCGCATCACTCACTCGCTGTGGATCCATATTTTTTCAGTGGCGACGGATAAGAAGGCCCTAGGGTGCGTCCTTTTTCTCGGCCGGCCGTTGGCATTCTTCGGGCTATTATTCGTGCGATTGTCGAAGTAGACAGCCTCGCTTTGCACGTAAATAGCCAACGTGAGCTTGATGTGAAGCCAAAAACAACAACTAACTCATATACTTTGTACCGGTTTGGCGGATGAAATCCGGGTCACGTTTAAACCTACGACATACGGTGTAAGTGTGTAACTTGTTGCTTCTCATAGCCCTTTGGCTGAAGAGATAACAGCTGTGAAACGTTTTTCTTTTAATAAACATGGCGGACAAATTTTATCCACCTACATTTTAACGGACAGTGTAACGTACATGGAAGTAACAACATGATGTGGCAACCAAACATCACACAAGCTGTTCTCATTTGCTCAACCACCTTATCCACCACAGACGTCTTTACCGCAATGTGCTCGTCCATCATTACTCGAAAACTTTTGAACAGTCCAAGTAGTGAGGCAAACTTCTAACTACGAACGTACCCGTACATCACGGACCGGCCGTTTCCCACACCATCCTTTACTGGGAATTGATATAACTTCCAGCTTCGGAAGCACGAAGAAATTTTTATTGACCTACTAGCGCGTGTTTTTCCCGTGGGCGAAACCCACATTGAGAGCATGCGGGAACCATCGGAATAGTTTAATTTGTGTTCGCTGGGCGAAGCAGATATGCGTGCAACTGTTGCCTTAATCCCAAATGATGCACACCATACTTATCACACTAATCACCGACAGTACTTCCTTGAGGTTCTCTAACGCCCCCCCACCATTCTTACATAGCAAACTCAATTAATATTACAGGCTTCAACTTGCGGCAAATGGTTTCAACCTCGGCGGTCATTATAAACTTCCCACCAACATCCGCTATATGCTGCTGAATGTCGGCAGTTGGTTTTCATGCTGGAACAGGCTCCTGCGTTTCTTGAGTTCACTAATGATGAGTTCGCAGTTTGTACGATGAGATATATGCACCAGGAAATTAATACGGTGGTTGTGCTTTAACTCGAAAGAACTCACAACCAAACAGGCATTTTGTCGGACCACACGAAACCTTGAACTGCAACATTTGTCGCTAGAAGTGAATTGCTAAAAATAACCACAATTAAACCATTAGACACTTCGCACACACCTGCATACACCTACGATTATCATATTTCGATCAATGTTAATAAATATAGGCGGTTCTCAGAGAACACTGCCACAATACCTTGTCGTTCTTCAGAACCTTTCTGACCTACGGTTCGTCCCATGAACGCAAATGACGCCCAATCCCTTCATGTACCTCTAAAGGCATCCCTAAAAATAGGAAAATATCCCCAGTTACTGATGTGACAGACGATATCTGCATCGTCGTATGCCGTCGTATTTCGGCAACCATGTATTGACATTGTCGTACGCAAGCAACCACAGGGGCAGCGGCACCGTATTTCATAGATAATCTAAAATAAAGTCGTTTTCAGTTAATGGCCGGTTAAAACAAACATGTGTCCGTTTCACCCATTTCGCTGATTTCAATTTCTGCGCTATGCGCCAAGCCAGCGAAGCGGAACATGGAGTGAAACAACTTTTCTACTCACGACGATTGAAGAAGCTACGGTCTACGACAGGCGATCAAAAAAAAATATGCAACTTTTTCAATGAGCAGCTGAATGCCAGACAGTTTTTCTTGAGTTGGCTTTCATATTGACTGGTGTCAAGTTCTATGTGATTGGTCGGCCGTCATTCGCACCCGGTTGGTCGAACTGTTCGCTCGGAATTTTGCACCCAGTTACAGGGTAATGTGTATATCATCATACTTTACTCCATTTTCTTGTTTATAGCAGGCACTAGTTGCCATCGTACAGAATGAACACCACTTGTTTGACCTACCGATGCATACCTCGTGCAACCCTCGTGTTCCCATTGCACCCTTGCTCAGCATGGGTCGGAATTGCCAATAGTGAGCCCTTCGGGAACTCTGTTTTGAGGTGACTGTTTGTACGAATAACGCCGATCCCCAATAAATCGATGAGCCCGTCTGTTGACTTTCGTCGCTGAAATTTCCAGTTTTGTTTACTTCGTGATTTGTTTTCCTTCCACAATCCATTTGAATGTCTTGGCATTCTTCTCACTCTCTTGTCCGTCCACATTACTGTGCCTTCAGACATTGAAAAGGAATCAACTGCCTTGGAGAAGGCTGCTAAGAATAAACTTCCTGAGTTTGGCAGTAGAGAGTTCAGGCTGTGGTTCGCATAGTTCAAAGTTACTTTTGAATTCTGGTGAATCCATAGTAGCAACACTGGGCCTGAATCAAAAAGGGTCGCTGCCTTCGAAGATTATCCGCCACTGCAATCCAAGAAAAGCTCCTGTCTACCTCTAGGAATTGTTAGGTTTTATTGTTAGTTTACCACGCACTGTTCGGAGTTGTCGATAACTCTTACGGTTTTGTTAGAGTACAACTCTAAACACTTCGTTTCACCGCTTTTAATGAGTGCTGAATCTTTCTCAGCCAAAGGCGTATTGTTGCACGCGACGGCCTTCGCACACGTGCGTGTAGGCAGTGATTCAGCTCTCCTTTTGCAGGCTGATGCACCACAGTCGGCCACCGGTGCTTTTCTGGGGCAGGTTGTGAACGACCAAGCTTAACGTTCATATTCCCTCCCGAAAGGTCCAACAAACTTCGGTTGCGAGTTCTCGGATGTCTTTATTGTAACTGACCACTTTTGTGGCATATTAGAGTATAGAAATTTCATTGTTCTCGCGGGGAAACATCACATACGTACTCTTACAAGACCCAGGCCAGCCGCTATTCAGTAGGTGGATTACACCACCCAGTTTACAACAGACAATTTGCTGCAGACGGTGGAGGCACGGTTGCCGACGCCTCATTCACGGTTATCTGAACTGGCGAGTACCGAACCGACACCATCGACTTGAAAAAATTAATATGAGTACAAAACGGCGATCCGAAGTTGCATTAATTTAGCAAGTGGATTTAATTGAAACTTGAGGAATTGCCCCTGGCCAGTTGCGTGGGCACGATCACATGTGGCAATACGACAGTTGTAATATGCCAAAAATCCAATCACAGAAACGGCACACACTTTGCCCAACGTTCGCAGATCGAACCACAAAAAGTCCGCCGCACAAAAGAGAAATGTCACGCGCCAACAGGAAACGTGTCTTGACAACACAGATACCGACAGAGATTGTTCTCCAATGTGTCCTTGTCCATCATATATATATATATACACGGGGTCCCACGGTCCGGGAATTCCCACCAATCAGACGTGGCTTCACGCTCACTGACCGCCGACCTCGGGTTCTGGTTGGCCACCCTCCTCAGCCCGTTGCGGCCAACCCACTTGTTCGAGGACCTGAAAGGAAGCAGAAGGCAGTATGTGTGGCAGAACAAAACGGTGGCGCACTACATGTTACCAAACAACTCCTTCCGTCGAGAGCACTGGCCGCAGTGCTCCGGACTGCCCCCCTCTGGTTGTAGAGTGCACTCCCCAGCTACTTCCAATTTCTCGCAATTAATCAGTCGGTCTTGTCCTGTAGTATCCAGCTTTAAACGATTGAAATCTACCACTGTGAGTTCGGACTTATTGTCGTTAACTTCCCGTATAGTGCAGGTGGATTTGGAAATGATGTCGTGCACAGCGTATAGCCCTTCCCACCCATAAAACAATGTTTCCGGAATTCCAGCTTCTGCTACTTCTGCACGCAGCCAAACTTTATCTCCGGGCTTCAAGGTCCTTCCATATGCCCTTCTATCATAGCACTTTTTCTCTCTCCACTGGGCCGTCCGCAGGTGTTCCTGTGCTGATGCATGTGCTTTTGCCAGTTTGTCACGTAGCTGAACGCAGCAGTGTGAGGTTAATAGGCTATCTGGCAGCAATCTGACTACGAGCAAGTCGGACGGTAGACAATTCTCCCTTCCCGTTAGCGGGTAGCATGGTGATTGTGCGGTAGAAGAGTGGACGCTATCCTAATACGCAAGCAGGTTCTGAGAAACGGATTCGTCCCATGATTTGGTGTTTTCTGAGCTCGAACTCTTTTAAGAGGGACCTCAAGGTGCGGTTGATGCGCTCAGAGGCACAATTACCTCGCTGATAATACGCAGTCATCCTTGCCTTTTTTATGCCCGGTATTCTACACAGTTCATGCAGCAATGTTCTCTCCAAGTTTGATCCTCTGTCAGTGCGCAGTCGAGTTGGGGCGTCCCAGCGCGAGATCCAGTGGTCGAAAATGAATTTGGCGGTCGTTCCGCCATCCGCTTGTGGCACTGGCACTGCTCCACACCATTTAGTGAAGTGGTCTACCATTACGAGGATGTACCTATTCACTCGGCTGGTCTCCGGTAGTGGCCCGACGATGTCGACTTCTATTATCACATTCGGGTACCCCATCAGCATGCTACGTAACGGTGCACATCGCAGTCTGTTGGGGTTATAAATTTGTGCACACAGGCCACAACTGCTGCGCAAATTCTTGAAGTCTGTTTGTTGGTGGGGCCACCAAAAACGCCGCCTCGCAGCTTCTTCAAGTTTGTTCTGGCCGGCGTACTCCAAATTCTCATGGAGTTCTTGTAAAATCATACGAACCGTCGATTCTGGCTTTCATATGTCGAGCCATAATGATAACAAAGAACAGCATCGTCTATATATGGGGGCGGTTTCACAACGACCACAAGCAGCGCACTTCCAATCTACTTCCTGCCTTCACTTGGGTTGTCGGACGTGGCTCACCCTCTATTTTTGTTTATATATGATCTCTAGATCTGCATCGTTGCTATTGCGGGCAGCCCATCGATCCTTCTCCTCTGGCCTGACGGTGATACTCATGGAGCACCCCGTGCATGAAGGGTGGTCGCCATGGTCACGAATCGGTCTTCTATATAATGCATCAGCATTCCGGTGACGCAGACCAGGCCTATATTTGCATTCAAAGTTGTACTCTTGTGAAAACTCGTGCCACCGAGCAACTTGCTCCTCCGGGTCCCTGAAATTCTGCAGCCAGTGTAGTGATAAGTGGTCCGTTCTAACCAAGAAACGCATTCCGGAAATTTTTAATAGAATATACTATAGCAAGCCTCTTCTTTCTAGTGGTACAATAGTTCCTTTCACTCCTGTTGAGGCTTCGGTCTCCATGTGCAATAACATGTTCTGTATCATTACTGTCTAATTGAGATAATACAACCTCTATATCGACGTCACTAGCGTCAATATCCAAGATAAACACTTTCGCGTTCGTCCTTGTGTCTGGGAGCGCTAAAATGGGACAGAGCATAACGCATCTTTCAATCGATCAAACTACTGTTGACAACCTTCGGACCACTCGAACACTTGCTACTTTTACGTCAACAATGTTTGGGGGTTAGCTGTGCCAGAAAAGCGGGGAGCGAAGCGTTGATAATGCGGAGCCAACCCAAGGAAACTACGGATTTCCTTAACACTCTCAGGAGTCAGCCATTCTTCAACCTTACACACCTTTTCGGAATCAGAGTTCACACCAGATTGTGGGATGACGCGTCCTAAATATTTTACCTCAGTCCGCATGTTGGATTCAATTTCAGTCCAGCCTCAGCCACTCGTGAAAGAACGTTGAACAGGTTATACAATTGTTCATCAACGGTACGTCAGTGTACAATCAAGTCATGTAAGTAAACCAGACATTGCTTGGGAATTACGTCTCCGAGCACCTGTTGCATTAACCTTTGAAAGATGGTCGGGGCATTTGTCAAACGAATGGCATGGTTTCAAGTTGGTACAGATCAGAAGTTAACAAAAACGCGGTTTTCAGGCAAGCACTGGACTTCACTTACACCTGCCAGTAACCAGCTGCCAAATCAAGGGTACTAAACCACTCGGTGCCCGAAAGACATCCATAGTGCCATCGATACGTGGTAGTAGAAACAAATCTCTTCTGATTACCGCGTTTAACTGGCGATAGTCAACACATAATTCTGAGGACCCATCGTCTTCTCGAATACTATCACCGGAGACGCCCTTGTGGATGTTGATGGCCTGATAATGTCTCTCTCCAACAGGTCTACTAATAATTGTCCCACCTGACCCTGAAGGTTGACTAGTAAGCGACGACCCGCTTGCCGAATCGGGTGTGCCTCCCCCGTGACAGTTCTGTGTCGCACAAGGTAATTGCGTCCTGGCGGTTGTCCTTCCCACCGGAATGTCATCTGATGCTCTTCAAATACTTCCCGTACTCTCTGTGCTATGTGTACTGGGAGATGTGAGATAATGCCGTTTATTAATTCCTGCCATTCGAACTCGACGTACACTTCCCCCTTAGTTGCATGTTGTCCCTTACGGACCTCCACAAGGCCTGGCAGTGTTTTGTACACAGGTTCCAACGAACAAAGCTCGCCATATACGCGTACAGCCAGGTTAGGTTGATCCAGGATACACTGCATGGTTACCATATAGTTACTGCCCAGAATGGCATGGAAGAGTAACTTCGGGACAACCAAGAACTTCAGTGTACACGTCCACTTCCCTATCTCCACTATTGCGCAAACGCACGCCAATATGTGTAACGGTTGTCCATTCACGGCCAGAACTTGGCTGACAGGCCCCACTATTACATCAGACTGACAGATTGTATATCTCGTTATCAAGCAGGCTGCATGCGGACCCTGAATCTGGTAGACGTTTAAAGTTACGACAGCCAACTTTTGCTCTCAGAACAGGGCATAATGCAACATCTTTATCCTCACACTTAGAAACAAGGGGGATACGCGATTGAAATACAAGAGACTTACCGGCAGTCGCACGCTCCCGAGCGTATAGTGGACCCCAACACGCCACGTGTCCACACCGGCCACAAACAAAACAACGACGTCAGTCAGGTCGACTGTTGTTTGATACTTTCGCTTGTGGGCGGTTTTGTATGCGATGTTCGTCTCCTGCGTAAATTCTTCCGCCGACCAACTTGCTCTGCAGCCGCTTATCAAAAGCATCCTGAGCCACACAGCTGAATTGTTCATTTCCGAGTTCAACACATTTCGCTTGGTCCAACAACTCGGCCAGCTTCTCAGCATTGGCCAAGTTCCAAGGGGGAGAAGAAGAAAAAATTCAGGCTGATTCTGCGGCTGTCAAATCCCTTCCAAAAATCTTTAAAAAGTACTACTCTTTATCTGCTCCTGCGTCTTGTTCACAAACGTCGGCCGCGCCAATCTCCTCAGTTGTTGTTTATAATCCATCGATCCTTTTGTAATTAGCTGTCGTCGTCGGACGATGACCTGCGACCCTACGTCGCAGAAAACAGGACATTCCTTCGAGGTCTTCTGGAATATCAAGGTCGACAATATTTCCAGAGGCCTCACGAAAAATTGAAGTCAGCGCAACATCCACGTGCCGATCTGGAGATAAATGTCTTATGTAGCGGTGCACACGTTCCTCCTAAAAGTCAAGGTATTCTTCGACAATGCATTTCTCTGATGATGGCAGTTCACGTTCCTGTCACGTGCCCATTGTGTGCCTGTGCTCTCAAATATGTGGCTCCTTTGCTCCATGTGTAAGCTTAAGCATCTCCTCAGTGTCTGAGGAACTGAGCGTCACTGAAATAATTGTGTTCCACCGTTGATGCCAAAATTGTTATATGCCAGAAAGTCAATCACAGAAACGGCACACACTTTGCCCAACGTTCGCAGATCGAACCACAAAAAGTCCGCCGCACAAAAGAGAAATGTCACGCGCCAACAGGAAACGTGTCTTGACAACACAGATACCGACAGAGATTGTTCTCCAATGTGTCCTTGTCCATCATATATATATATATACACGGGGTCCCACGGTCCGGGAATTCCCACCAATCAGACGTGGCTTCACGCTCACTGACCGCCGACCTCGGGTTCTGGTTGGCCACCCTCCTCAGCCCGTTGCGGCCAACCCACTTGTTCGAGGACCTGAAAGGAAGCAGAAGGCAGTATGTGTGGCAGAACAAAACGGTGGCGCACTGCATGCAACTCTACAATCAGCCTTTGTACTTTGCGTCTGAAAACTTCAGATACTCCTGATTTGACAGTCTCCACCCATCAAGCTAACTTCTTATCTTTTTGTGTGACCGAATAGACAGAGGCATTCGAGATAGAACCGGAACACACCCAAACCAATAACTCGGCATTCTATCACTCCCTCCGTTCACGCATTCATGTCCATGTCAGCGTAGTCATGCCGCTGCCGTGCTTAAGATGCTAGTATTAATTTTTGAAGTGGTCTGCTGCAACATCCCTTCAACAGTGTAACCGATGTGGATGAATGAGCGGAGTCAACAGTCTGGTAGCAGACGGCCCGCTTCTACCATCGCCAGAACACCGCTTTTAAAGGCCAGCTAGGTACCAGCCATCTGAAAGACCATCTATTACTCGTCATGTTGGGAATTCAATCATCTCTTAAAGAGCAAGCGGACTGCACGACAGCAGAATTTGTTTACGGTTACACATTTTATTTGTTTGGTAAACTGTTCTACAAACCAAACCAATTTGGATGCTACCACCTTTGTGCAATGGTTGTTATCTTTCAAGGAGAGATTTCTGGCCAGGGCTCAACAATCCGAAACAAAAGCTTCTCAACCTGGATTTTTGTTGTCATGCTTATGCTGGCATCAACGCCGTTAGGGCCCTTCTCTAAAGACCGCTTTTTGTACCACTTCGTGTGATTAAGTAGGTCCCCGAGTCCTATGTGGTCGGTCGCATCGGATCTCACGGCAAGCAAGTAATGATCAAAGTTGTTCATGTGGAATCCCAATTGGATTCATTTATCGTCTCTGGAGTTTGTTCTACTCCTCATGGCTCACAGTCCACTCAGACCTGTACCTCTCCAGCTTGAACCGGAAACCCTCGTTGACCGTCCCCACATTGGCTCAGGCCAGACTGTCGACAGTTTTTAAAGTGTTGCACTTAGCTCTTTTTCATTTCATCGAAGGTTACAATCATTTTAAAGCTGTGGAGGGGAGTTCTATGACTATCTTCATCGTTTCACATTTTGCTCTATTTTTATTTGGAGGCTACATCCGTTGCCTTCGTACAAAATGAACGTAACATGCATGGAGTTAGCCGACCAGACAAGACATATCTCTTGTGGCCTGCCCGTTCCCTCTGTAACCCTGATAAGCCTGGGTCGGAATTGCTTATACTACACCATTCGTGGACCCCGTTTTGATTTGACCGTTTGTGCTCACATATTTCTCTAGTGCCAGTATTCCACATAACTGCAACAGGGTAAGTTTCGGAAATCTCGGTCCACTTGGTCAGTAAAAGTGGCCTATTTGGGGATATTTAGAACCACGTGCACCTAGAATCATGTACAGTAATCGCCGGCTGGCCAATTTGGCTGCAATCACGTGAACGCGATTCTGCATCGTAAATCAGAAAGCAAGGCGAGGTTAACAAACGTAAACTAGAATGTATGCAATCTGCCGAGAAGATGTACACAAAGAACATCAAATCAGTGAACGTGTTAGAATCACACCAATCATAGTCGCGATGTATCACGCGAGCGTTAGTAGCCAACCAAATTCGAGGTGAGAGTTCCGACCCTTTAGAGGTTGTACACACACAGAACATCACTCTGTTTCAGCCAGCTTCGAATTAGGCTTAGCTAAAATGGTCGACCGACTTCGAAGCCTGTGATGAGCGACGAGGGTTTGTGTGGTTTGCAACGGCCTGATTTGTACGTAAAGGTAACGTGACACCCTGGGTTGATCGTCCAGTAAATAATCGACGTTCATTAACATTTTTGTTATCACCCAACTCGTATGAACCGGGTTCGAGAGTATGCGTTATGGGGATCGGAATGGAAAGCTTGTTTGCTCCTTCTTGTGTGCCTGTGGAAAAATTTCCCCGGTGCTAGAGTTATTGATGACCTGGCGTAGGTTCTTTGGTAAGTCTTCCCCCGGAGCATCTAGGTAGGCTTGTTTTCACTTGCAGGTTGGTGAGCCGCCTTAATTTTTGTACTACAGCTTTTCCAAACATGGTTTCGGCAGGCGTTTCTCTGTTTGCTTTATGATGGCTGGTGCGATAAGTGAATAACTCTTGAAGCAGATGACCTTCCCACGCCCTCTCTGTAACTGTGATGCTTGTGTGTACTCCCTCAAAGGGCGAGTCAAGCGGTCCACCATACCATCAATCGAGGCATTGTAAGGAACATTCCGTGAGTATTTTATCACCTGCCGACATGAAAATTCTTCAAACTCAACTTGCAAACTGAGATCCGTAATCGGTGACAATCTCTCCAAGGATCTCAAGACGGGCAATCAGATGTTTCATCCAGTGAATTACATTGGTTGACGGGATATATCCGCAAATGTCCGTCTCAGACCATTTCCATTGTAATAAATGGCGGCCAGTGTGTTACGTCCGATCTGTAAGCTGTTGCAAAATGACCCACAATATTCATAGCTGGATTTGTCCAGGGACACCGAGAATACCCCACTGGCCGCATGGTGGCAACTATACGCTTTATTGATTTATCAGAATTTTGACAAGGGACGCAGTGCTTGACAAGAGTCTCGGCTAACTAAAACCCTCGTGGCCACAAACACCACTAGCTAACACGACGAAGGGTCCGTGTAGTTTCAGGATGTCCCTCAAAGACACAAAACATAATCTCGCGTTTCGAGTTAGATGATGGAAAGGCCGTGATCCATGCATGATGCACTCTTCCATCAAAGAAAGTTTTCATCTCAAAGGATGGTGGATATTTGGCACATCAGTGATAATTTTGACGCTAGGTCATCCAGACAAAAGCACTGTTTCCGTTTTGGGAGCTCATCTTCCGTTTGCATGCGCCTTCTCAGTCGCTCTCTGATTACCGCATGGATTTCCAAGTCATAAATGGCAGCCACCATTCCGAATTTTTTCATACCTTGTGTATCGCTTTGTATGGACAAAGATGAGTGGGACAGTGCGTCGGCTACTTGATTTTCCGAACCACTTCAATGCTTAACTTGGAGGTCCTACTTCAATAATCTGGCACACCACCGACGTACCCGTAATGGCCTATGAGCTTTAGTCCATTGATCATGAAGTGTCATTAATGCTGCATGGTTATTTCTCAGAGTCAAGCGACGACCCAAAAGGTACATATACCAACTCTCACAGGCCCAGACACATGCCACAGCTTCTTTTTTTCTGGCTGAATATTTACATTCCGCACCAGAAGGCGTTGCAATTCGTATAAGGTAATCTTCCGTCCTCATTAAATTTCAGACAGAACGCCTCCCAGACCAGCATTGGAAGCATCTAGTGGAATGAACATGCCACAGGGTTTGTCAAAGATAGTGACAATGTGGACGGGAACAATTAACCGCTTTGCTTGTGTAAAGGCCTCCCTCCGGGTGTCGCACCACTTAAAGGGAATATATGATTTCGTAATTAATTGCAGTGGCTCGGCCATGGTGGCGATATTAGGAAGATGGCTTAGCCGATATGAGTGGAGTTCAAAGTAACTTTCGAGCTTAAGTAGATTTGTGGGTTCTAGAGCGTTTGCGATAGCCTCAGTATTCTCCACTTTAGGGCGAACTCTTTCATCAGATATAATGAGACCTAGAGATGACATTGGCTCAATTATGTCATCTTGAAGCTCTAGATTAATAGCGGCAGAAACTGCTCCCCATTTTACAACGGGTTCAGGTCGCGGCTGCGATATGGAGGACGGTTTTGTATCCGACTTCAATCGAATTTAGTGGGCCACGTTGAATGCTTGACTAAGTAACTCAGCAAATAATTGTGGAGATTTGCGATGTAATATTGAAGCGTCAACAGAAGCTATTGCCATACGCTCAACAGTAGATACCAGGTTCAGAACAACCATTGCGTTTCGACCCAGCAATGGTTTCCTCTCCGTGTTGCATATATACAGCAGCTACAGAAGCAGGTGAAGAAAATTCAATACGCAGTTGTAGTAATATAAATCCCTTCATTTCTAAGGCTGCCTTGGAGTAGTTGTCAAATTTAAAAACCACTGAGTGCACAGACAGATGTTCGGATGGACGTCCATGAAATGAGTGTGGAATTACGGTTACTGAATATGCAGATTCTGGTTCCGTTTCAAAGGACAGTTTTAAGACCAGAGATAAAAAATAAATCATTTGAACATAGGAACGTAATTACCACGATTCTTTAACAGACATGGAAGCAGCAATATATTCAGCCGATTTCAAGGGATAGATTGTCTCTGCCGCAGGAGTTTTTTCTGGAACGGCAACAGCACATCACTCTAAGGCATGTACAGAGTACGCATGGCAGGCCATCGAAAAATAACGAATTGTGGAAGAACCCGAAAATTCAGCAGTCCTCGTACGGCATATTGAATCGTTCAATAATGATTCAGGTTCACACCGAGTTACGCGTAATCTGTTGATCCAGTAAATGCCTCTCAATATTCAGCGACAGAGATAACCTATCCTCGGGACGGTTAACGAGAAGGCGCTCGTAATAAATGGATTTGATACGGTATTGATTGAACCAATGTACGAGAACATTGTCTCTCACAGCGAATGTGAAAATCTCCAGAAATCAAAGAAAGTGCCCGCACAACAAATTGACAACCAGGCTCCGATCAACAGGGGTGGACGACAAAATGGTTTAACCTCACTGAAACAAGTGGTCATTGGTTTGGTCAGAGCAAACCGACTGTTCACGCATCGATAAATGACGGGAATTATAAGCTGCTCGAGAAAAAATATGGAAGAAAAATGTCTAATTTGGGCATTTGCAAGTTTACAGGGCTTGGACTAAATAGGGGTAAGGGGAACGATCAAAGTAGGTGGTGTAAGAACAAGGATGAGTTATGTGTCTCATTTGGGGAAGAGATTAAAGCGTGAGGCCACCTTTCAACACCAAACGAACGCCAGCAATTTCAAAATAACGCAAAAAATCTTGACATATTCCATGCGGCATTCCAGATTATTCGCTAAATGTGCTGTTTATTCACAGCTGAAACATTTGCCTGGTGGTTTGAAGGCAGATGACGGCTTCAAATTTTGATCACGGAACCGAATCTCGCTACTTCGTAAGACAGTCATATTGTAATCAAACTTGCGGTTTAGTGCGGGTTATTCTACACGCCTTCTTTCGAGAAAATTTGAACGCGTCCCCATTCAGAAGAGATTCAGGAAAATTCGCATTTCGTACCTCAACTATACACTGTTGTATGAGCGACCTTCAACTTTCTCGTTAGTCGAGAAATGAATCCTTCCAATGGTTTTCCAGTTTGCCGACTGATGCGGGGAAATGTAAATTTGGAGAAGTATACGTCGGTACCGGTCCCCAAAATTCTGTCAATAGTGTTCAAAGCTTCCTTCAAGATGGTTTTATGGCGCGGTGAATTGATGTCCAATTGTCTGCGCCCTACAGTGCCCAGGTGAATGCAGAGAAGTTTGTATAATCTATAGTGCATAGTTACATTTTGTAATTTATTTTTTATACCTTTGTACTGAGCGTTTCATCGGCCTCATTTTTACACGTGTTTGGAGGCCTCACGGTCAATTATTGAAATTGGTTGCCGTCAGGAGTAAACAAGAGTTACCGCGCGCCGTTCCTGTCTCCTTCGTTTGCGTAGAACTTTGGGTAATTGAGGAAATCGCCCGAAATATATTTTAGCTACAGGTGTTTGTTGATCTACCGGCGGAAACGTTCGTCATCTCACGCTGTGTGTGGAGTTATCTATCGTTCGTTTTTCGAAACTATTAACTGGCGCTGTTTTTTCCTCGGGCCGTGGCCTATCTAATTCCACGGATTTTGACCCATCAGTGAGTCATTCTATTTTATTTTTGCTACGTCCTCCTCTTACTTTGCGTATACCTTTTGTACACGCCCGTTACCGTCGCAGCTTCTTTTGGTGTTACCGTATTTTGGTTATTCTTATCACCCAATCAACTATACCATTACAACCTTTAGTTTGGTTGACTCCGTCAGGTCTAACAATGGGTTTAACAAATTGAGCTAATTCAAGTAAACCGTAAATGTCGTCTTCCACGTAGTCCACGAATCTGGTGCTGGAAATACTGCTGGGTCCACCCAAAGCGTTGCCGACACACTCATTGGAGTTAACATTGCGGGCAACGCCATACGTTTTGTCATAAATCAGAACGCAAGGCAAGAGTGACGAGCGCAAACTAGCAATCTGTCTAGCAGATGTATACAAAAAGCATTCAATTGGTGAAGCAATTAAAATTGAACCAGTCATGGTCGCGGTGTATTACGCGAGCTTAAGAAGCTTGTCAGACACGGGGTCAACTTTCTGGCCTTTCAAAGGATGTACATATTCACAGGACGTGGTCAGTAGTTTACACCCGTGTGTGGACGTCTGCGGGCCTAGGGTTAACGTGTATCGACAACAACGGTCTGCTTGATCATTCACGTTTACTATCTTATGCATTGAAATCCATTATACAGACATACGCTACTGTCCTGTAATGCTCTATTGTTTCGAACCTGCGAAAACTGGTTTTAGAAACCGTGCAAAAATTCAATCTTATTGAAATCCCTCAGAGCTCGCTGTGACGAAGGAATGTTGTGGACTGCATTATTTTCAGCCACCTGGGAAGTGCGAATGGAATCTGAGGAAGCTAGTTCAATGCTTTACTACGTACCACGTGATTTAGGTCCAGATAAAATCAGGGTATTAAGTAGCCCGTCGTAGCAAAATACGTTCACTGAAGATCTCAGTGGCGGCCGTTTGGAAACGGAAGTAAGGCAAAGATTCGTAGATGGTAAGTCAAACTCAGCCTTGTTCAAATCATGTCGGGCTAAACAGTTTCAATGTGTGCGTGCACTAAATTACGGTTCTCATGTATACGCAGTGAATACCAGACACGGATTATGAATATGAATAACAGAGTGGAATCTAACATATACTATACGATAGTTACGGCGCGCCTCGACCAATGACGGATGACATCGATGGGGAAAATCAGCTACGGAGGTTATGAACCCGACCACTTAGCGGGCGAGCAAGCTGCGAGTATGCATGACGCCGCTGGTGCACGAAGGGTGGTGAACATGTAAAGAAGCAAGTCCGATTGCATGCAGCAGTCGGTGACGAACGAAGATCTTTAGGACCTTATGTACGGTGTGAGCCATGGTTTTGGGAGGAACTTTACACATCATATGGCAGGCAGACCTCGGTTATTTCCAGGTCGCTACAGCTTTCCCTCACACTAGTTCGATAGTGCCAGCAGTCGCGTCTACCCGAAGTAGAAACCTTTGGATAAAATTCCGCACTCTCCCTCTGTCGCATTACTGCATATGGTGGCTTCATTGCTAACAGGTGCGTATGACGATAGAAACGATGGTAAACGCTCCCTTTTTCCGAAAGCTGGAAATTGGGTTATGTGATGCTTTCCTCTTTTTATACTTCATTCTAATAACCCCGTACAGCTACAGCAACGGACGACACTGCACACTTCTGGTTGACTTGATAGAAAATGAATGTCTTTGAGTGAACCTCTGCTAAGCACGTGCGTTGGTTCTGTTACATGCAGCCAAAACCAACAAGCGTGCGTGGGCTGAGTTTGAATCGCATACAAGAGCGTACGGTTGTTTTATCGGCGTTGGTTTAGGTCTCATCTGCGTCAGTCGCGTGCCTAGCTTACTGCGTCTTTGGCACAGGCTCTTCAGTGTTATGAACCCTTACAGGATTTTTGCTAATATGTCTCTTCCAGAAGAGTGCTCTACCTCGGAGTCTCTACGCTATACAGAAGTTGGTCCGCAAGCGTAACGGACACTCAGATCGAGAACAGCCGGTCTCCATATCAAAATACTTCTTTCAACGGTCGATGAGTGTCAGCCAGTTAAAACGCTCCGTTATTGGACTGGACTCTTCTGAGGAATACATTAGCGTTGTTTCACACAAGTGGAAGCTTTTAAGAAAAAACGAGGTGAATTTTAACTCTTTTTTGGTAGGCTGTTGGAGGACACCACCAACTGCGTTCGACGAAGCACCGGTTGATAGGAACAGTCGGATGCTGATTTCAGGGTCAAAACAAGACGAGAGAATGAATCCAACAAATGCTTGATTACAAACGTTTAACGCGTGTAACGATTTAAGGTTGAAGACATCACCCTTCTGGGATCCTCGTGGGAGATCGGCCAGTTGTGAAATTTGTGCACAGTGTGGAATAAAACAAAGAGCGGTTGATAATAACAACGGAACACTAAAGGTTTTAGTAGGGGCAGGAAGAGAAAAATGATGTGTCGCCTTGAGTACTGTGCTCAGTGGACGGATGCTCATGAAATCGATAACGTGGCATAAGAATTCGAATGAAACCGCACTGAGGACAAACAAAGACCGGTGAATGGTGAATCCAAAATTGGAGATATGTGCAAAAAATAAACGGAAGCGTTGTTAGTGTTTCCGCAGTAGTGTAGAACAGAAAATCCACAAAGCATGAAGAAGAACAACAGGGAAGAATTGAAAAAACGAGCAACCCAATATCGAGAAAGATCCGGCAACGCACATGTCGGAGGATACGATAGAAGCGACGCATCAGTTTGAATATTCAACAATAAAAACGGTTCGAATGTGATAGATCTGCCCGGCCAGGGAGTCCAAGGTAACCACGTGCCTCCTAATACCGGGGGCCTGTGACCGAATGGGTTCATACTCCCACTGAATAGGTTTCAACCATTCAGGGTGCCAGGCATATCTTGTGCATTCGTTGGAGCTGGTGATCATCGAGATGATTAGTATGCCTGCGTCCGAGGTTTTACGTGGTTGCAGAAAACTGAAGATGTTAGCACGCCACACGGACTGCAAGCCAGACGAAGAGCATTTTGCGTGAAAGCGCATGTGCATACGGTGGAGCATCTGAGAACATATTGTGGCGCGGTGACAAAGGATATGTCGTAGTGCCGTCAAAGATCTTAAGTAGCATTTTATGAATGAATCCACCACACCGCCGATCAATGTCCGCGGCTGCTTATTTGCAGGGACAACCCAGATCACTTCGCAGTTATCCCTCACGTGGAAGACCGCCCCTCAGTACGCAGGCTGGGAGTATGCCCGATGGCGTTGGGATGGCCTACTGCTGTACCGCGACGCCGATACATGTCGGAGGATACGATAGAAGCGACGCATCAGTTTGAATGTTCAACAACAAAAACGGTTCGAATGTGATAGATCTACCCGGCCAGGGAGTCCAAGGTAACCAGGTCTGCTGAGACACGTGCCTCCTAATACCGGGGGCCGGTGACCGAATGGGTTCATACTCCCACTGAATAGGTTTCAACAATTCAGGGTGCCAGGCACATTTTGTGCATTCGTTGGAGCTGGTGATCATCGATATGATTGGTATGCCTGCGTCCGAGGATTTACGTGGTTGCAGAAAAATGATGATGTTAGCAAGCCACACGGACTGCAAGCCAGACAAAGAGAATTTTGCGTGGAAGCGCATGTGCATACTTTGGAGCATCTGAGAACATATTGTGGCGCGGTGACAGAATATGAAGTAGTGCCGTCAAAGATCTTAAGTAGCATTTTATGATTGAATTCACCACACCACCGATCGATGTCCGCGGCTGCATATTTGCAGGGACAACCCAGATCACTTCGCAGTTATCCCTCACGTGGAAGGCCGCCCCGCAGTACGCAAGCTGGGAGTATGTCCGATGGCGTTGGGATGGCCTACTGCTGTACCGCGACGCCGAGATTTCAGGAGGTACAGAAGTTCCAGCTTGGTCTGTGAAAGGGTGTAACATGGTATTCCGATCTTCGTGACATTTTGCACATCCAAAGAAATGCTTAGTGTTGACGGAAGCAGTGTCGGTTATCTCCTTTCCATACTTTAACATGGAACCTCTCAGTACCTGCTTGCAAACACTCCAGGCTGCAGTGAACTCCTCAAAACTGGCACTTCGGTAAACATGGACATATATCCTCTAAGACCTCGACCAATTTCGGGTCACCTTCTTACCTGCTCAGTCGATCATGGACAGTGTTTGGGTGGACCGGTTAACGGTCAAGGGAAGTTGGTATAATATAGGAGTGAACCTGAAGCGGTTGTGGAGCTTTACCGGGTAGCCTCTGTGACCGGGCACAGCAAATACACTGTGATGGCACTCAATACACCAAGTCTGCTTTTAAGATATCAGGGGCACGAGGTTCAGCACCGCACCAAGCCCTGATAATGCAGTATCAGAGAAACTCAACGATATGGTAGCTTGAGCTCAGTACCTGCTGGCAAACCAGATTGCACACAACGTGAGTGGCATTTGCGACGACCTGGTCCAAAGTCGACGAAGTTAGATCAACCTAGAACCCTGCAGGTTGGTTAACAACCTGAATATGCGGTATTTTAAGATTAGGATCACGTTGATCACTTTGTAAGAATTCCCGTCGCATCTGAACTGGAGGAAAATCGTTAGCACACTCCTTGAATAATTGATTGGTCTTTGGGATCGGTGTAAGCACTCGCTGCGGGCAGTTGGTCTCACGACTGAACGAACCGGTACTGAGTTCTTCTCGGGCCCACTTTTGCACACGTACGCAGAATCATGTGTACGGAACAAACAAACACGGAGTCACGGTCGCGGTCTGGATCCTTACGGAAGCCACAGGATCACGGGTCGCTGCAATCCCCATAGGTAAGTCGTCACTGCGAAACCATCGAGATTAAAAGTGAATCCATCAACGAGTACTATAAGACTGAAAACTCGCAGACAAAATGAAGTGGCCATGATTATCCCCATTGGAAACCGAGTAGCGACATGGTGTTTGTCAGCTATATCATACAGGTTTGTGATCGTTTCAGTGCCACTCTCAATGCGTGCATGCCCTTAGCGGAAAAGAGTGATTGAACTACAAAAACTTCGACGCGAAATAACGAGTGAACTCAAGGACTGGTATTACCAAGAACGATCGCGAAATCACGCAATAAACGAGAGAATGTAAAACTGACTTTGTGTGCTATGACGAGCAATAATACATGTGATATTCTGACACAACATTTTATGTGACCTTAATAGCAGTGTTTCAATTGGCGAAATATATACCATATGCGAACAGCTGTTATCGAATAACACCAAAAGGGATCGATTGTCATCTCTCCTTAGTATACGATTATTGCCGAATTCAGATGCCGATTGTCTCCGTACGGCCGGTATACAGAATGAGAAGAATGTTCGACAGTACCGAGGGGTTGCCAGGTGGTCTATCAAAGGAAGAAAAAGGAACAGTTGATAATCAAGGTTATTTTGTAGTCCTGAGACGAACAGGTTTTCTTCAAACAATTTCAGCATTTTCAGCTTTTGCATGATGGTTAATAGCACAGATACACAAGCTATCAATAAGTATGGAGTAAGGACGTACCAGGATGGTCGGGTCATTGCTAACGGGCATGTGTACATTGACACCCGTTGACTATGGATGTGTTTTCTTGTTCGCTGATAAGTCCAAAAGTACAAGATCTGTCCTAAAGTCGGTAGTTTCGATCGGTTCGACGGGTGCGTGACGTAACATCGCGCAACACAGAGGGTTTTTCGTCCGATCTTATTAGGTCCATTTTCAAGGATAACTTCCCCAGACTGGTAGAGCTTGGAAATGGACATGATGATCGTTATTGTTAGGAAAGTTTTTAAGCTTCGTCTGAATTGATGTCTTATCATACTGGCTCTAATTGCATACGGGAGTTTGTTCCAAATGTAGGAATATTTCACTAGAAAAAATGTGACCGCAGTTTTCTCGGGATTTAGGAGCTGCCAAGGTGAAGTCCTTGTTTCTGAGTCATACTTCGACGTGTGTTGTAAGCGAGTAGCAAAGCTGACGGCCAATTTATTGCCATATACCACATTATACATGAGTGCAAGGTTAAGCGGGAGTCGCGCAACCAACGAGGATCGAGTACAAGCGTCCGGCGGCGTTCTCTCCGTTTCAGAGTAGATGGGTATCCCAATAAGCTTGTGAACGTAAGTTCACCACAATCCAATAACGTCTATGTATGTGGATTGTTGTAAGTATCGCAACCTTACTCGTGGCCGCATAAGCAGTGCGCCTCATCTTGAACATTGTAGGCTAAATTCCATGGATCAACGGTGATTTAACCGTTAGCGTTGGGAGCGCCGCTCAATCAGTCCGGCGTTTGTTTCAATTCTCAAGCTTGACAGTGGTTCCCTTTGGCGTTTATTCTATTTGGCGGCTGGCATGCGGTTGTGCCAAGCGTTGCTCGAGTTGTGGTTCCAGTTTGCGGTCACCACTAGGAAGACGGCCGAATTTATATGCTCGGCTAACGCTCTGCGCATGTCGCTCGCGGTCTGCGGCAGGAATTTAGAGGCTAAGCCAACTTTCACCGACTCTCTCGACATACTAACGGACGGACATCATCTGTTCGACATTCAAATTCCAGGAACAGAGTGTTAATTAGGAACTTCGTCATGGTGACCACTGGGAGCGTACATTTGGCTGGCAATGGGAACAAATTGAGTCCCCTCTCATAAGTTATTAAAACGTCATTGACCGCGCTGATGTCGGCGGTGGTGGGCTTTTTGAACTTTCATTTCCACTAGGGATTCTAACAGATGACTAGCGTGGATGCGATCATTAGAATTCAACAGTTCATCCTCCTTCGGGGTGAGCAAGACGAAACGTTAGCCATCTGTGGTTAGAATGACGCCTTGGTATGTGATCTGCCATTTAATGGAGAGCAACAGCCACCTTACGAACCCTTGAGCAAAGTTCTTAAGACGTGCAATTTGAACGATAAGTGCACTGGCTGGAGCGATCTGTTGCGTTTGTCGGTACAAAGTTAGACACTAAAAATTTCCACCGGTTTCTGTTGTTTCTATGCCGGTCCACATCATAGTACGGAAGGCCACTGACAGTTATGTTTTGAGGCTGACAACGATTCAGCCGTTTACTTTGCACCACAATACTTCAACCCCGTCCAGCTCAGGAAGTGGCCTGGGATACCCAGGCCCGCGGGATACTGTGAAACATATAGTGGATTCAAATCAATTCCGCAATTTATCTAACACACACTAGAACGATTTGTTCCAGTTATCGGCTCTTGAAATGCACGGATTCGAGCGTATTTTTAATTACGCAGTGATAGTCGAGCGAAACGATCCGATCCCCCTCTTTGCTCTCAAAGTCCGCCGAGGCTCGCGGCCATATTTATCAGAGAGCTTCAGACACCCGTCGGTACACTCTCAGTTTCCGGATCGTGACATAGTCTGCACAAGCAGGCAGATTCACCTTGTTTGGATGTCGTCGCAAAATCTCCGACAGACACTCGTTACATCCCAAAAGATGCCGCTGCTTTGCAAAACCTCCCTCCAGACTGCGCAGTGATCCGGCTTCAATTTTGTTCGACGTTAGCTTGCAGAAACTGGAAGCGCAACTAATTCGGAAGAGGCCATCCCATCCTGGAAAACTCCCATGTCTAATGTCCAGGGACACTTTTCCTAGTTTCGGCTGCAGCATCGTGTGCAACTTGTCCATATCTGGTTATCAACCGTTTGTTCCGATGAATCGTCGTAAACACTTGTTAATCTTCCCACGTTCGCTGTCACAACCCGGTGTAGGCGGCGCGCTGAAACTCATTCTCAACGTTACGCTCGACGGATACGAAAATAAGCTAACGCATTGGAAAGGTTTCAGTAAACGCCAGAATACAGTAAAAGTAAGTTAAAAGGACTCAACCGTATCGTGAAGTTAGATCCTTGCTGTCTGGTTCGTACGCTCAGAGGTTTCCCAGTCTTGCGCTAACGCGATTCGGAAGTGGTGAGGTAGAAACGGTCAGTCCGCAAACAATGTTCGTTTGATGAGTTACACTCCATACACAAGCAGACTACAATGCAGCGAGTCAAAATACTGGGGGGATTGATGTGAGAGAACCCTTGACACAACCGCATGCCAGCCGCCAAATAGAATAAACGCCAAAGGGAACCACTGTCAAGCTTGAGAATTGAAACAAACGCCGGACTGATTGAGCGGCGCTCCCAACGCTAACGGTTAAATCACCGTTGATCCATGGAATGTAGCCTACAATGTTCAAGATGAGGCGCACTGCTTATGCGGCCACGAGTAAGGTTGCGATACTTAAAACAATCCACATACATAGATGTTATTGGATTGTGGTGAACTTACGTTCACAAGCTTATTGGGATACCCATCTACTCTGAAACGGAGAGAACGCCGCCGGACGCTTGTACTCGATCCTCGTTGGTTGCGCGACTCACGCTTAACCTTGCACTCATGTATAATGTGGTATATGGCAATAAATTGGCCGTCAGCTTTGCTACTCGCTTACAACACACGTCGAAGTATGACTCAGAAGCAAGGGTTTCACCTTGGCAGCTCTCAAATCCCGAGAAAACTGCGGTCACATTTTTTCTAGTAAAATATTCCTACATTTGGAACAAACTCCCGTATGCAATTAGAGCCAGTATGATAAGACATCAATTCAGACGAAGCTCAAAAACTTTCCTAACAATAACGATCGTCATGTCCATTTCCAAGCTCTACCAGTCTGGGGAAGTTATCCTTGAAAATGGACCTAATAAGATCGGACGAAAAACCCTCTGTGCTGCGCGATGTTACGTCACGCACCCGTCGAACCGATCAAAACTACCTACTTTAGGACAGATGTAGTACTTTTGGACTTATCAGCGAACAAGAAAACAGATCCATAGTCAACAGGTGTCAATGTACACATGCCCGTTAGCAATGACCCGACCATCCTGGTACGTCCTTACTCCATACTTATTGATAGCTTGTGTATCTGTGCTGCTAACCATCATGCAAAAGCTGAAAATGCTGAAATTGTTTGAAGAAAACCTGTTTGTCTCAGGACTACAAAATAACCTTGATTATCAACTGTTCCTTTTTCTCCCCTTGATAGACCACCTGGAAACCCCTCGGTACTGTCGAACATTCTTCTCATTCTACATACCGGCCGTACGGAGACAATGGGCATCTGAATTCGGCAATAATCGTATACTAAGGAGAGATGACAATCGATCCCTTTTCGTGTTATTCGATAACAGCTGTTCGCATATGGTATATATTTCGCCAATTGAAACACTGCTATTAAGGTCACATAAAATGTTGTGTCAGAATATCACATGTATTATTGCTCGTCATAGCACACAAAGTCAGTTTTACATTCTCTCGTTTATTGCGTGATCTCGCGATCGTTCTTGGTAATACCAGTCCTTGAGTTCACTCGTTATTTCGCGTCGAAGTTTTTGTAGTTCAATCACTCTTTTCCGCTAAGGGCATGCACGCATTGAGAGTGGCACTGAAACGATCACAAACCTGTATGATATAGCTGACAAACACCATGTCGCTACTCGGTTTCCAATGGGGATAATCATGGCCACTTCATTTTGTCTGCGAGTTTTCAGTCTTATAGTACTCGTTGATGGATTCACTTTTAATCTCGATGGTTTCGCAGTGACGACTTACCTATGGGGATTGCAGCGACCCGTGATCCTGTGGCTTCCGTAAGGATCCAGACCGCGACCGTGACTCCGTGTTTGTTTGTTCCGTACACATGATTCTGCGTACGTGTGCAAAAGTGGGCCCGAGAAGAACTCAGTACCGGTTCGTTCAGTCGTGAGACCAACTGCCCGCAGCGAGTGCTTACACCGATCCCAAAGACCAATCAATTATTCAAGGAGTGTGCTAACGATTTTCCTCCAGTTCAGATGCGACGGGAATTCTTACAAAGTGATCAACGTGATCCTAATCTTAAAATACCGCATATTCAGGTTGTTAACCAACCTGCAGGGTTCTAGGTTGATCTAACTTCGTCGACTTTGGACCAGGTCGTCGCAAATGCCACTCACGTTGTGTGCAATCTGGTTTGCCAGCAGGTACTGAGCTCAAGCTACCATATCGTTGAGTTTCTCTGATACTGCATTATCAGGGCTTGGTGCGGTGCTGAACCTCGTGCCCCTGATATCTTAAAAGCAGACTTGGTGTATTGAGTGCCATCACAGTGTATTTGCTGTGCCCGGTCACAGAGGCTACCCGGTAAAGCTCCACAACCGCTTCAGGTTCACTCCTATATTATACCAACTTCCCTTGACCGTTAACCGGTCCACCCAAACACTGTCCATGATCGACTGAGCAGGTAAGAAGGTGACCCGAAATTGGTCGAGGTCTTAGAGGATATATGTCCATGTTTACCGAAGTGCCAGTTTTGAGGAGTTCACTGCAGCCTGGGGTGTTTGCAAGCAGGTACTGAGAGGTTCCATGTTAAAGTATGGAAAGGAGATAACCGACACTGCTTCCATCAACACTAAGCATTTCTTTGGATGTGCAAAATGTCACGAAGATCGGAATACCATGTTACACCCTTTCACAGACCAAGCTGGAACTTCTGTACCTCCTGAAATCTCGGCGTCGCGGTACAGCAGTAGGCCATCCCAACGCCATCGGACATACTCCCAGCCTGCGTACTGAGGGGCGGCCTTCCACGTGAGGGATAACTGCGAAGTGGTCTGGGTTGTCCCTGCAAATAAGCAGCCGCGGACATTGATCGGTGGTGTGGTGGATTCATTCATAAAATGCTACTTAAGATCTTTGACGGCACTACGACATATCGTATGTTTGTTGCATCTCTGAACTAATAACGATTTGCTTCTTGAAATTACGGAGTTCCGACGTTTTAGCTTGAATGTTTCACCTGACGACCTTCACTGCCAAGCGAATCGTCCACGCAGACTGACCACATGTTTGTTAGCTACTGGTGGCGTGGCTCTTTCTTAGATTGCAAGTCAACTTGATGCATTTGTGTGGTTTCCGACTATACACTGTTATGTGCCGAGTTCGTCCTTCGCTTTGGTGGAAAGCCACTTCGGCGTCAACCAAGAATTGACTTATCTAAACTAGCGGGACCACAGGCGATTTACGCTTACCAGTGTGCGCTTGCCTGTAATCTAGATCCCCACCCGCCAGACGACATTGGGCAGATATACGACATGTAGTGCATAAGTGTGTCACTACTGCCTGCTCAGCTGACAACCACCGAGCTTAATAATAATAATGATTAATTTTTTAATGCATGTGTGAGAAGCACGCTGGGATATGCGCGACCACGGCAGAGAGTTACAAACTCTAAGAAAACGGATAAGCATTTAGTAGCGAAACGTGCAGCCTCCCGTCAAAAGGGCGTGGTCAACAGACAAATGAATGTAGTTTATGAAAACTTTGACGCACGCATCAGAGAAGGAGATAGTGTGGTCGCTTCACAGATTTAGTCTCAAACTAATTGGATGCTACACTAATTTGCATTCTACTGGGTCGTGGGATTGGTAACGTTATACATAGTTCAAGTTCACTCCTGGAAGAATGTTCAGAGGCATCTTTGGTGTGTTTCGCCATTCGGGGATAAAATTGGCGTCTGGAAAATATCAAGATAGGCCGGCTTTTGCGAGGCAATGCGGGAAATCCCAAAATCCAGCGAACGATTGGGCAGATTCCAATGCAGGATTTTGTCGATTCCCCGAGAAACGTTATATTTACTCATTGATACCTCCCGAACGCTCACCCAACGCAGGGTAAAACTCGGTCCCAGGGTGACTCGCCTGGATTTCCAGGGACCACTGCGAGGATCGCGATACCTACTGGAACAAGCCGTTGCTGCCAGGAACTCTCAGAAGCTTTTCCATCTCGTTCGAACAGCTGGTAGCAGGAAGTCAGATGTGGACGAAGTAATCTGCGAAGCTGATAGCGAGACTATTCATAACCTGCAACGACCCTGGGCTGAGAACCTCTAACAGCAGTTCAGTTGGCAACCCACGCCATTGACTGTCTTTGGGTTCTGTCTGTGCTTAGTGGTCTGTTGACGTTTTTCTTCTCTTGGAAACAGAACTCTTGCTCGATATCAAGTCTCTGAAACGTTTCAGGACGCCAAGCCCAAACGAACGTCCCCTGGCCTTTTCTGTACACTGAATTCCAGCCTTATTTGAAGAGCGGATGATTCTGCGCCTCCCCTCGCTCTTGATGATTGTTGAAGTAGCTGCTTGCGTGAATGCTTGATGAATGTTATGTGGTAATGGAACGTTGATGATCACGTTCCCTGACTCATTTGTTCTCTCTTCATTGGTTCGTTTCCTTACGTTGGAATTCTGCGTACTGATTACCTGCTTTTCTTGCAGTTCCACATTACCACTCAAGTTGCGCACCAGACAAGCCAATTCTCCCGTGAATGTTGTTCTTGGTGTATCATTAAATCTTGATTCCGTTTGCTTGTAGACACTTGTTTCTGCGCAGTTTTACTTCATTACTTTCCCTCGCTGGACCTTTGTTTATATGTACCCTGACTTCATTTTTGCTCGACCGCTTCGCCATCGCGTGACTATTGCGTTTGATCGTGTTTACGCGCACCGGAGCTTGTAGAGTTAGTGGATTCAATATCGAGGTTTGTCGCTGTATTCCACTATTGGATTTATCATGTTGTTTTTGAACATTAGCACCTTATCGATAAAAACTCGCCAATACGAACTTCTTTCTCTTCTCGACCCAAAACGGTTGCTCGATGGGCTCAGAATTTATATACGCTCGTTGCTTACAGACGTGACTATCGTGGGTCTGACATATCGATAGACGTTGCGAGAAGACTGAGGTTTGCTCGAACAACTACTAGACGTCCGGGATCAACAATGATGATCAGTTGGAAGTAGTCGAAAAGTTTGTGTGCCTTTGAGTTTTGTCAGCCCCGGTGGAATATCCGATGCTCAGGCGACGTGTGCATCGTTATAATCTCAGATTCTGTGAAGGGCCAAGTGTATAATGCCATTGTGAGGGCAACTTTATCGTGCGGCTCCGAAACTTGGTCGATCCGCGGAAGGATGTCCACAGAGTATCCGTTTTTGAACATCGCTCCCTCGGAAGCGTTTTCGGCGTGTGGTGGGAACACCGTGTCAACGGTGACGAAGTTCGCCGGTGTGTATTTCGAGATGGATAACCTAATTAGTCTCACAGGTTTCCTTTTCTTGGTCACTTCTTACGAATGCCAACTCACTATCTGTCAAGTTGTGGTGGGTCGGGTTGGAAGCGGCAGCCTGGTGGTCAGCGCACAACTCAGGTTCGGGATATGAAGACGCTCTGAAGCACGTTTAGTGGGTACTCCTGACTTCCTGGCTTGGGTCCGAAAGACACTGAACAACTTTGCTTGAGGACGCTGTATGATATGGCGAGGTGCAGAAGTCAATGATGCTTGAGTTTTGAGTTTGTATACATCCCTGTAATTTTGCCCCCTTTATCCTTTCACAACTGTTTCACTCTTCACCTTGCACATTATATTCTTTTACACTGCGCTTTTGACATCCTTTGTGGTTATTGCTTCTTAGGTATGTTTATATATGTACGGTCTTCCACGAAGACGTTGAACAACGCGTAGCAATAAACCAATGATCCCAAATATTCAAAACAAGAGTTACCGTAATGCGACGGTATTTTCTAACAGATTATCAAAGTGGTTGTTTAGACAACCTCAACAGTTTTGGTGAACAGATCGCTTCCAGGGAATGGGTTACAATTTGCTACTGTACGGGCTAAATATGAATTATAATCACATAATAAAGCATTCATACTCAAAAGAGCTCTTCCGAGCAGTCAACTGGTTCAAAACAAGGGAGATAAGCCGAACATCAAAAAGGGGGTGCAAGCACCACTCAGGTAAAATACAATGACCGACAACTGGCTATCTGCACAACCATCAAATTTACGTGACAAAACAAAATCGTTTAGGTCAAGGTCCAATTAACTTCCAGAAACAAGGGAGGTTGAATGCAGAGTGGTGCGTATTTAGGGAAATTGGGTTGGGTCGGATTATCACGATTGTAGTTGAAAAATCTGATACAATATATATGGATATGGGAATCCTGGACCGAATGTCGATGATTGTCGCCCAATAACACGGTCTTTCCCTTGGGATGCCTAAGCGTTAACTAATTACCCCTCGAGCGTTCTCCGTGTGATCCCTGACTGTCCTAACAGGACACTTTCAGTGCACTCATGAAATGGTCAGGAAACATTTGCGCGATTGCCTTTTAAGCCGATTGGTTTCAGTTAACCCTGTGCGACCGAAATACCCAACCGCCATGGAAATTCACTTCTTTCTGCAACATACTTTCAACGTGATTCACAAGTTTTGGAAATATTGAAAATAACATTGTAACCAAAAACTTTTTAGTAAACGCACAGTTTTAGGTGGTCACCAAATGGTCCGAACTGTTGAAATGCATGTCATCATAATAACGCTTGTTTTCCGTCATTATTTCCAATTGGACGATATTCAGTACACGCTCAAATTCCCGTGATATACCAGGTTCTTAGGACACACTAGAAGTGAAGTATCTCACCAAATAGGCAATAGACATCGACTCACCTTGACAAACTTGAATAGAGCTTGCAGTTTTTCCTATAAATGAAGAATTTATCTATGAACGCATCTGGATTCGTCAATTGAGCTTAAGCAAATTCCATCCTCCCTAGTATGCTACGGGTATATAATACGAATGCTTTACTGTAGTATGGAATACCTACAGTGTATGCTGACGCAACATATATAAGTAACAATTGTGGGCAGTGTCAAAATCACGCACCTCTCCCGGTCAGGCAAGACTACCACCACCTCGTGGTACACACCGAAATCAAATATGAGTGGGCTGCCTGGTTAGCGCACTATGGAATTAAGCAAGTTCATGCGATTAAACAAAAGTTGCTTGAACGGAAAACGTGTCGCAACGTATCTCCGTGTAATATAAAAAGTTACCGGAAACCAACGTCACTGAAATGTTTGCCTTCAAACACCCAGCAATGGTTTTTATTCTAACACGCAATCGGAACCAGCAAGCGCGCACGGGTGGAAGCTAGATTGCGTTATAAACAATCCAGACAAGTATGCTAATCGTAGAACAAGATGCATTCAGACAGCGTTGATGAGAACTCTTTCACCACATACTTCGGTTTCTTACCTCGATAACTGGAACAGAAACCCGAATCGCCGAAATCTACGTCTCCGACTAACATTTATTCGCCTTAACTGACCGATAACTAAAAATTAGCTTATCGTGCTGTTTTCGAAATTTGGTATTGCAACAACTTGCGGTGTGCGGTCACTTACTTCACCACGTATACTCCCATCCGCCTCCTTCCAGGCTGACAGCGTCTATGCACCAGGCTGAGAAAGATGACCACCAAGCCGTTTGTCTACCGATCAATGATGCCTGTACTTTTGTCTACCGCTCAGCGCTGCACTTGCGGCTTTTCTCTCTTGTGTGGTAGACCTTGTTGAGTTTCGATTGTTAACGTCGAACATCGTGTGCGCTGTCATCTGCGATCGGCTTATGGGAATATTACAGTGGGGCTGTTGTTCATTGAGTCGTTTCTGTGTGCCAGTGTTTGTCCCCTTATGTGTGGATGCGGAAAGAATGTATATATGTATATACGATAATGCAGGTTTTCGTCATACCAGTAACTGATGTTATTGATTAATTTTGAGGACTGGAGTACATTGCAGTTTTCATGGCGGTTTTTAAGAATCGTGAATTCCACATTTTCTAATAGTCCCAGGGTTGCCTGCAGAGATACGTACCTTATGACATTGTTGGTTACTCACGTTTGAGTCTATTAAGCATAGTGAGTTGCTTCACAAAGGTACACAGATGGTGTAGTGAGCGAGACGATCGGGGCTGTGAGATAAACGGCTCCAGCTATCGGAATGGACGCCAGCAGCTCGTGCACACCAACAGCTATAAACCACGCCAACGAAAGCCGCAGGCACTATGTACCTTTTGTGCACCGACTGCCAATAATTAATCCGCATCAAATTTTGTAAGTGATCGTTCTCAGTGACTTTTTTGATCCAGCTATGCGTTTAACACAGAGTACTATTTGCCTCATTCTTGAGGTAGGACAAGTGGATGTAGCAGTTCAAGTGTTTAAACAGGTGCTGTTGTTCGATGTCGTCCATTTAGTCAGTAACTGCCAGAATTCTAACCTTCCTCAAGCTGAACTGGTTCAACCACCAACTGTTCGGTTGGGTTACATTAGCTAGATATCTCATATATAAGCCTCTTTGTTAAAAACATATCCGTGGGCCAATCAGGCAGCACAACCGCCTTGGATGTTTTCCGACATTCTCAAGAGTGCCTTTTACAGTCTTAATGGAGCCTTTGACGTAAACTCTGTCAACGTTACCAGTAAATTCACTCTAACGTTCACATCAACTTCGTGGTGGTACTATGCAGTTTAATTAGCAACGAATGGTCATTGATGGTGCAGAATCAAGCGAACCGAAGCCGAAATGTTAGGAATGACGCAATATATATATTTCCGGCACGCGAGGCTGACGTCAGAGCGAGTGGATAACAAGACAAAACGTCAACACGGAGGAACGACAAACCAGGACGCAGCGGAGTCGTATATTTGAGTGTGCGGGGTACTTATCGGTGTCCATGCTCGTACAACCAAACGTTTGAGCACATAAAAGAGCTGGAAGCAAGAAGGGTACAAATGGTCATCGTAACTGCAACACGGTTAGCAATAAATGAATGGGGTTCCTACAGTGGCAATTATTAATAAGAACACACCACCGGTACTCTCTTTTGGAAGGTAAGACAATAGTTACGTTCACGGTTTCGTAAAAAGCCTCGTCCTCTTAAACAAACGACGGCTATATCGTGAAAACGAAAATGAACTGCGGTTCACTTGGAGTCAATTTGTAAGATGTTCTCACTTCTATGACGTTGAATTCCGTTTTATACCAGCATCAAGTGTGCAAGTTAGTGTAATTTCATGGTTTCGATGAGGTTTTCATAGACTGCTATGCGATTGAAGCTGGAATCGCTCCTTCCTTACGCCTTTGAAATAGTGAAGCAGAAAATAGATTCCTCGACAGAATCAAACGATTTTCGGAAACTAAGCAAGCAAAGGAAATTATGATAACATCTGTGACCTGAGAACCCCGATTATCTCGATGACTGCATAGAGGTTTCTGGTTTGCCGATAGGGTTCAACGTGACCGCAATAGGCCTTATTCCGGAGGGCTATTTTCTAACCAAGTAGGTAACATCAGCACTTCAATAGCTGTAGCTGGCGTGTCGGCATGTAATAACAGCGCGCTTTATAACACCAACGCCAGCACCAACAAGCACCACCCTACTCAGTGTGTGGCAGCCCCATCTGAACGCAAACCGAACAATCAAAAAAGAACGTACGCATCAGTGGTGACCGAGGTCCAAGAGTGGTCAAGTTCAATAAGCACTGGCACACCTGTCGTCAAAACTGAACATTCTGCCCCGTGTTCAGAATCCGTTATGGTGCAGGACCTTTCAGATTATAGCAACCCGGAGATTTCACCGGCCGCTTGCATTATGATGTATGTGGTATGCTTGTTCGTCTGCATTCCATATGACTGTGACTCAAACCCGGAACACGGACGTGTCACACTCTTCCGGGTTACTGGTTCGTCGACAGCCGGTCTCTAGCCTCTCTAGCTAATTCGCGTGTCCGTGCCGTTTATAGTGCTATCAGATGCCACTCATACATCTCTCCGAATAAAGATTAGGTCTCTCTCCTCAACGGCCTTATACTATTTTGACTGATTTGCATACATGGGGAAAAAGCAATTTAGTGCAACAAGCACTGAATTGGTGAGCCCGACGTCACCAATCTAGTGCTCTCCCTAGGCACGCAATCAGCAGACGCGAGAGGCGGAGTCGTTGAGGAGAGAGACCAACTCTCTACTCCGCGAGATGTATAGGCAGTCTCTGATAGCTTGATGTAACACGCACGCCCCTCTTTTGGAACGACATCACAACTGGCAGAGGAGGTGGTGTCACCATTTATTTCCGAAACTCCCTCCGGACTACTGCTATGTCTTTCTCAACACTCCTATCAATTTTGGTGACCTAATACACTTTTCAACTCTGACAGATTGTTAACCGGCGCAATCGGTCGGTCTCCTTGCAAGTTCTCCAACAACAACGAGGCATTTCCGTCAGAAGGCACGAGTATACTATTCCCAGGATATTCACATGTGCAAATAATGGACGACTCTTATCTACCACAAATTTACTTCCAATCTTATTCGTACAAGGGCCCCGTCGGTGCAATATCTGAAACATTTCTGGCTGCAAGTTTCGCTGCAGGCCTCACGAAACACGTGACCGATTGCATACGGTGGCATGATGAACGTGCTGCTCCCCGTATGGACCATATTCTCACCAACGAGGAAATAATCGTAGACAATTGAAAGTGGATGCCCCCCTCGGCTTAAATGATCGCGCTGTAGTGACTTCCGACTTCAGTTGGAGAACTGAGCTTGCTTTCAAAGCAAACGTTCTAAAAAGAAAACCTTCGGAGATTTAGAGTGGGCAAGCGCAACGCATTCTTAACTAATACTTCGTAGGATCAGTTTAACTCATCATTCTCTGTTGAAGAAATTTGCAACCACTTCACTAATACCACTCAAGAAGCCATAGATTACTCAACAACATTCTACCCCACAACCTGCCGGAAACCACAACAGCAGTTGCAATCTTGCATGGTAAAGGAGTTCTACGACAAGCGCTTAGTGGGTGATCGGTCGAGAATATCAAGGGGTATGGATGGTCATCATATTCATGCACGACTTTGAAACCAATGCACGCAATTGATCAGGGAAGATCGGTCATATTTCCTTCAAAACCTAGCCGAGCGCTTCGTCAGCGATCCCAGAAACCTATATGAAATCGTCTCAAAAATTCGTTAAGCCGAACCCGGCGCACCTCACCTAGCCTGCCCCCAAGGGCTTACCAGCTCGGATGGTGAAGTGTCTGAGGCCCTGGCCGACTTCTTTGGCACTGTGTTTACTAACGGCGTGCCGAGCTGCTCCGTGGTAAGAAGTGTCGAAACTTTTGGAGAAATCTCCACAGTAGGCAACACAGCGGATGCTGTACCTAGGGAACTTCAAGGGATTAAATTCACATCTCCCGGGCCAGACCGTATATCTCATCTAGTTCTCGTTCAGTGGGTCGCACAATTAGCTGTCCCGCTAAGCCTTCTGTTTACATAGTCACTCGCTGTGGGAACGGTGACTGAAAGCTAGAAATGGACGAATATCACTCCCGTCTTCCAAGGTGGGCGGCGCAATCAGCCCTGCAACTACCACCTGACCGCCCTCCTGTACTGCGTGTCCAAGATCTTTGAAGCGATACTTCACGATTCGCTATCTAGATTTCTTTTAACACCAGACTTCTTTGGCCAGCAACAGGACTTCCTTTGCGGCGGCTCACGTAATACGGACTTGGTGCTATCTGTAGACCAGTTAACCACTGCTGCCGACAGAAGGATGTTATTTGATGCTATTTACCGAAACTTTGCCAAGGCTTTCGATCGAATGGAACATCCTGTTTTACTCGGCAAGCTCCACCGTTTTGGTGTCAATGGTAACCTTCTCCGCCGGCTCGAATCTTATTTTTCAAACCGTTACTGTCGTGTGCGGATGGGTTTATCCGCATCTTCTACTGGACTCATCCCCAGAGGAGTTCCTCAGGGCCCCAACCTGGGCCTCTACTTTTCTCTGCCTTCACCAACGATCTACCATTAGAAGTATCGTGTCTATTGATGCTGTTTGCCGAAGATATTAAAATCTGGCGTATAGTGCTTGATAAAACTGACGCAAGCTTTTAACAGACTGATAAAAGTGCCTCTTACAACTGGTCTAAATCAAACTCCATTGAGTTAAATACCACCAAGCGCTAAGTTATGCACACCAGATATGAGCGCAGTTTCCCTTACTCCCTCGGCGGAATACCACCCCAAGCCTTGAACGGAGAAAATATCTTAGCATTGTTGTAACACATAATTCTGGGTTATGACTCCGGACTTGGCTCTTCCGATTACCGCATGTTTCGCTTCTGAGGCGTACGTTTGGAAAATTCGAACGATCCTGCTTCAGTAACATGAACAACGACTTTATTCCTCCTCATTCCGAGTGAGGAACCTTTGTGTGGTCTCCTTAATTACAGAGGCGCGCGCGATGGGAGCGGTTCGTGAGTTGAGTACAGAGTTGTACCTCGAGCAGCTTCACGAACTATACCTCCTCTCTCTAGAGCACCGCAGACAGACAGGTGACCTGATATTGGCATTCACAATTCTGAGAAACCCTAACCATCCGTGCAGGTCCCTGCCCACTTCTGCAAATGCTAGCTCACTCATGGGGCATTCCTTGGAACTAAAAAGTCAATACAGCAGACTTGAGCTTAGGCAGAGTTTCATCTTGGTTCGAGTGTAGACGATGAGAACAGGGTGGATTCGGACCGTGTGACACAGTGTGCCATTGTGCTTTCGGCGCAAGTTATCTGCACGGCTTATTGGGCCTCTGGCTCATGCTAGTGGTCGTTTCATTTTATAGGACTGTTCCTGCAGCAACATGAAATACTCTGTTTCGGAAGAATGCTGTCTCTCAGTGTCTGCACGCTGCCGTAGGATTATTGCACGCGATCATAAGTGGTCTTTGGCAAAAAACATTGGACGCTGCATGTATGCCCAAATGGACCATTTACAAAAATCTGGGGTGGTGAAATCTGTGGAACACATGATAGAACTACGCAAAAACCCAAACTGGTGTTGTCACCAATGTAGCACAGTCCCTACCCCAAGTGCATCATGTACATCAATCGGGAACGGAGAGAGCTACAAAAACCAAACCCTGGCAGAATTGTGTGGGTTCACTGGAAAGGCCGGATCAACCAGCAGCGAGTGCAAAGGACAGAATTGAAGTTTAATTAATGGCAAACTCGAGGAAAGCAAGAAGGATCGAATGTGAGGGCGTTAAAAAAGTGTGCGAAATTGAATCGCAAGCAGAGTAGAATAATAGACAGCTTGATAAAGGCTGCAAACATTAATAATCGACCAGTTCAGTGGATAGGAATGACTTGGAACATAGACTGAACAAGTGAAAATGGCTGGATTGGGTCTACGCGGTTGGCAGTTGCAGATAGTGTAAGCATCAATGATCGACTAGTATAGTAAATAGGAATGAATTGGAACGTAAACTGAACAAGTCCACTTGGGATTTCCCCACAGGTGCCGGGATCTTAGCTGTTGGCCCCGTGAGTTTTGTTCCACAGTTTGGCCATTTGACGCCTTTTCAGGAACCCCAAAGTGATCACCGAATTTTCGTCAGCGTTCCAATGCTCTGTTGGAGTGAAGTAAGACGGCAACCGACTGCGGTCAAAATAACGGAGAAAACCCAGAAGTTCTTTTAGCTACTGGCTGAAAGTTGTGCCCTCCGTTTATCCTCTGCCCATCATTCTCTGCTCTGTGAACGCTACCACCCCGGACGATCGGACGCGATTTTTCCTGGGTGCGTTGTATTTCACAGTGGGAGGACAACCGCCAGAATACGAAGTGAATTCGGAATTGAAAGCTTTCAAAATGCACTGGTCCGATTTACAACTGAATAGTGCCGGAATTTTGATACGCTAATTGGGGGAGGGAATAAACGTCCCGGTCATACCGGCGAAGTTAAGGGCGACAGCTGTGAAAGAATATCATCAGCTGGTTCATACAGGTTGTCATCGAACCTACGAAATGCTGAAACAGAGCATACTGAACGGCAATGATGAATGATGTCAACGATCATGTGCGTGCGTGCCAGCAATGTCAGTTACTGAAGAGCGCTAACCGCCCCAGTCAGTATCCCACACAACCAATTCCGGTCAGTAAAATTGGAGAACTGTGGTCGGTGGATGTGATGGGCCCCTTTCCAGTAACGACGTCTGGAAATCAATACATCGTAGTCATGACCGAACACTTCACAAGGTGGGTCAAAGCAGTCGCCGTACCCGATCAACGCGCAAGACGGTGTGCAGGGCGTGATGGAGTACATCGTGGCGGATCACGGAATGTCACGAAGCATACTGACTGATCAAGGCTCCTGTTTTGAAAGTGAGGAGTCCCGAAAATGTTTGGAGCGTTTGGGAATCAAAAAATACGCAGAACTCCAATGAACGGAATGACTGAGAGGAACAATCGCACAATCAAAGAATAGTTGGCTGACAACTCCATACCATCCTCAATCAAACGGATTGACGGAGAAGATCAGTCGCACAATCAAGGAATGGTTGGCTGCGAAAGAGGAAGCTGGGAAAAAACGTTACGGTTGATTCTACTGGCCCACCGCTATTCACCACAGGGGACAACGGAAAAGTCGCCATTCGAGCTGGTGTATGGGCGCGTGCCACGCTCGCCAGTCAATCAAGAGATTGGTTTATGGGGAGACCGACGGATGAGCACGCGTGAATTAGCGGAAGCTCGAAGATCGGCCGACCGAAACTTGAAAACATACAAGAAGCTTCTAAGTCGCAGTCAACCGCGAGGTTATAGGGTCGAAGGACTGTGTTTGAACCTAGTTCTAAGGTTAAATATCGAAGCCGGCGGAGCATGGGGGCAACACTATCCGGATTTAGGAAGTTACTGGCAAAGTGTAGGGGACCGTATGCAGTAGTTGGACGTCGTGGCTCGGTGTATTTGACAAAGAATGACCAAATTCGACGTAAAGTGCACGGAAGCCAGCTTTGTAGATGGTACAACACTCCGATCAGAACATAATACACACCATGTTTGTCAAAAACACCAAAGTCAGCACGCAGATCTTCGGGAGAATGAGGAGAACATGAAGGTATTTTATTATGACTGGAACAATTTTTGCCCGGGAGGAGGAGTGTAGTTTGAGGATAGACGGTCACACCATCCACAATATTCGGCAGCAACATGGATCGAAATGATCGCGGGACAAATACGGGAGGGATCATTGAAAGGTAACATCACGTGTGATGGCTTTCGTCACACGGCGGAACTGAGACATGGTATCCAAAGCGACTGGAGCATCCTCAGATGAGTGTGGTGTGCGAATGAGTGTTTCTCTGCGTAGTCCCGTTGAGACGCATAAGTCGTGTATTGGTTTTCCCAAATATGCAACTTCTGTCATCCGCCTTTTTGGTTCACCAGGATTGGTGCCGTGACCAGGATACGAGGATTAGGATCCCGTGACCGCAGCCGTTTGAGGTTTGGTATGTGCAGAGTTTCCTCGAAGGTTTCGAAGACGTGGCGGAAGCGGTCGGAGTGAAGGCAGGTTGGGCGAAGCTGGCGGCCCTGCAGATGCTGCTCAAGGGCAGGGCGAATGCGGTGCCTGATGCGGCGCTCAGGGGCCGCCGTGGAGGAGGCGCTGATCGCCAAGTTTGATACCTCGCCGGCTGCCAGGAGGCAATGAGACGATTCAAGAGCACCCGGCTTGGACAAGAAGGCGACGCTCTGATCTACGCCATGTCCCTACGGGCAGCGTTGTCAACAGCCCTGTCACATTTTTACCAGGACTCAGAACAACGCCTGCTGATGGAACAGTTACTGGACGGAATGCCACCAACAGTCCCGGATCAGCTCAGGGTTGCTCTCATCGCACATCCCATGACGCTGGAACAGTTGGCCGATGCAGCTCAACAATTGCTAACAAAAATTTTCGCAACAGCCAACAAGGTGGAGGCAAGCAAACTGAATGACCTTCGAAGCGCAGTGGAAAAGTTGACTCAGGAAATGGCGGCATTGAAGGTGAAAAAGGAGAACCGTGGCGACATTTGTTTCAGATGTAGAAGACAGAGACACTGGGGAAGATTTTCCCACTCGGCAAGAAAAGGTCGCACTTTATTAACTTTTTTTGACTGATCTTTGTGCGAGAAGGAGATTCGGTAATAGGGGCGGTTTATAAGTCAGCAGTTTAGGCTAGGTCAGAAGTCAATTTTAGCTTAGAGCACTGTTTGTTTGACACTGGAATCGCGATTTCATTGATTGGGCTGAAGTCAGGAAAGATTGTGCGGCCGTGTGCGATGGTAGTTCGAATGGTCGGTGGGTTTACTCTCATGGTCGATGGTCACGTAGTCAAACAACCGTTAGTCGTCACCCACGACGCAATTCAGATTATCTTGAGGGCGGATTTTTTCGATCGCGTTGGGGCCGTAGTTGATCCGAAGCACGATGAACTGATAACGATGTTTGAAGTGGTTCCACTAGTGACAGAGCGCAGAACCCAGTTAGGAAAAATTGAAGTGAACGTACCCAGACCGATACCAACATGTGACAGTCAGTTGCCAACTGAAGTGATACGCAGATTTCAGTGATTGTTCACTACGGATAAGTATTCGTATGGATATTATGATTGGGTTGAACACGAAATCTTCATCGAGTCGAAACCATTTCGGCCATTCGGACCCCAAAGAATTCCAATGCACTTGCAGCCGGAAGTTGAACGACTAGTGAAGGACATGCTGAAGGAAGAAATCATCGAGGTGGCGGACAGCCCGTTCAATTCTCCTGTCTTGTTGGTAAAGAAGCCTAACGGTAAATTTCGATTTTGTGTTGATTTCAGGTAGCTTAACGAGATAACGATAAATGAAGTCGTAGCAGTCCCTTCGGTGGCGGAGATTTTCGACAAGCTACAGAACGTCAGAGTGTACACGGTGTTGGACTTACGGTCCGGATATTGGCAGGTCTCAATCAAACAATTGGACCGAGAAAAAACAGGATTCACTGTGGGAGAAAAGCAATACCGCTTCAAGCGGATGCCGTTCGGACTCTCAGGCGTCTCCTTTACGTTTATACGACTGATGGTGAAGGTGTTGGACGGATTGAGCAGCACTGTTGTCTGTAGAGACGATATCGTCATTGACAGCACAAGTGAGGCAGAACATACAGTACTCGTTTCAGCGGTGCTGCAGAAGATTGAAGAAGCTGGCCTCCGGATCAGTCGTTCAAAGTCCCAACTGGTGAAACAAACGGTAGTACTTCTCGGTCACAGTGTCGGTCATGGGAAGGTCCAGCCACTGCTGAGAAACTTCTGACAATCGAGACTATTCCGGTGTAAACTGCGGAGAGGACGCTGAGACAGTTTCTCGGTCACGTTGGGTTCTACAGACGCTTCATAAAAAACTTCCATGATCTCGCGAGTTCTTTACACGAAATTCTGAGGAAGGATTGCCAATTTCATTGGTCACAGAAAGCCAACCAAGCACTTGTCGAGATCCAATGATTGAGGAAGAAAGAACAGCTGGCATTGAAATTGTCAGTGACTGGACAGAGCTTCATTGTCGCAGCGGATGCGAGCGATGTAGGGATTGAACCAGCACTGAAGCAGGGAGGCGGTGTTGTGGAATACGCCAGTCGGATTCTGAGTCCTGCTGAACGAAGCTATTCAACGACAGCGGAGGGGTGTTTGGCAATCGTATGTACCCTAGAAAAATAGAGGCCGTACTTGCCCGACCAACGTTTCTTTGTAGAGACTGACCACAAACCGCTGGAGTGGATTAAATCGGCGGAGGACACTAGAGGAAGGCTGGCTCGTTGGGCGTTACGACTACAGGAGTACGACTTCACAATTCACCATGTAGCCGGAGAAGAGAACTATGTACCTGATTTGCTTTCCCGGACGCAACACCTGGATGAGGTCCACAAGGACATGAACGAAGTTAACAGTATCGAACTGGAGAGTGACCGCGGAAAGTTAAAAGCAGCACAGAGGATGGATACGACGATCTGAGTGGTGATTGGCCGACTCTTGTCGGGAGGACAACCGCCAGAATACGAAGTGAATTCGGAATTGAAAGCTTTCAAAATGCACTGGTCCGATTTACAACTGAATAGTGCCGGAATTTTGATACGCTAATTGGGGGAGGGAATAAACGTCCCGGTCATACCGGCGAAGTTAAGGGCGACAACTGTGAAAGAATATCATCAGCTGGTTCATACAGGTTGTCATCGAACCTACGAAATGCTGAAACAGAGCATACTGAACGGCAATGATGAATGATGTCAACGATCATGTGCGTGCGTGCCAGCAATGTCAGTTACTGAAGAGCGCTAACCGCCCCAGTCAGTATCCCACACAACCAATTCCGGTCAGTAAAATTGGAGAACTGTGGTCGGTGGATGTGATGGGCCCCTTTCCAGTAACGACGTCTGGAAATCAATACATCGTAGTCATGACCGAACACTTCACAAGGTGGGTCAAAGCAGTCGCCGTACCCGATCAACGCGCAAGACGGTGTGCAGAGCGTGATGGAGTACATCGTGGCGGATCACGGAATGTCACGAAGCATACTGACTGATCAAGGCCCCTGTTTTGAAAGTGAGGAGTCCCGAAAATGTTTGGAGCGTTTGGGAATCAAAAAATACGCAGAACTCCATACCACCTTAAATGAACGGAATGACTGAGAGGAACAATCGCACAATCAAAGAATAGTTGGCTGCGAAAGGGGAAGCTGGGAGGAAACGTCACCGTTGATTCTGTTGGCCCACCGCTGTTCGTCACATGGGACAACGAGGAACTCGCCATTCGAGCTCGTGTATGGACGCATGACACGCTTGCCAGTCGATCAGGAGATTGGTTTATAGGGAGACCGACGGATGAGCACGCGTGAATTAGCGGAAGCTCGAAGATCGGCCGACCGAAACTTGAAAAACATACAAGAAGCTTCTAAGTCGCAGTCAACCGCGAGGTTATAGGGTCGAAGGACTGTGTTTGAACCTAGTTCTAAGGTTAAATATCAAAGCCGGCGGAGCATGGGGGCAACACTATCCGGATTTAGGAAGTTACTGGCAAAGTGTAGGGGACCGTATGCAGTAGTTGGACGTCGTGGCTCGGTGTATTTGACAAAGAATGACAAAAGTCGACGTAGAGTGCACGGAAGCCAGCTTTGTAGATGGTACAACACTCCGATCAGAACATAATACACACCATGTTTGTCAAAAACACCAAAGTCAGCACGCAGATCTTCGGGAGAATGAGGAGAACATGAAGGTATTTTATTATGACTGGAACAATTTTTGCCCGGGAGGAGGAGTGTAGTTTGAGGATAGACGGTCACACCATCCACAATATTCGGCAGCAACATGGATCGAAATGATCGCGGGACAAATACGGGAGGGATCATTGAAAGGTAACATCACGTGTGATGGCTTTCGTCACACGGCGGAACTGAGACATGGTATCCAAAGCGACTGGAGCATCCTCAGATGAGTGTGGTGTGCGAATGAGTGTTTCTCTGCGTAGTCCCGTTGAGACGCATAAGTCGTGTATTGGTTTTCCCAAATATACAACTTTTGTGTCATTCGCCTTCTTGGTTCACAACACATGTATGGTAGCATATACTTCATTGTGAACGGACAATCGTGATTCCAATTAGCTGAATCTGCGTTGTCCACGTGAGTGTTGTCTATCACAGAGGTTGCCGTCGAAGAACCAGTGAAGGCCAGGTGGGCCTCAACAGCGCATTTTTCCGAGATCAGCCGCGCTGCCTACGGGACCAACCGACTACTCAAGACGACATGATCTGCACGGTTATTTGTCTGTGGGTATGTGCGGCAGTTGAGGACCAGCAGTGCCCGGCGGCCGATGATGTGGTTGAAGATGGACGTTGTGCGCTCGAACTCATGCCATATTTGACATTGCGACATTGCCGTTTAATGGAGCGACGCGTCAATCCCACGAAGTTGTTGTCCTGTCGGCCAAACGCGAGGATCTTTGTGCTGTGATAATTAGTCATTTTCTCTTGTCTCTTAGTGAGCCTGGCCCTCAGATACCCGCCACAAATAGTCGGCTTTCCACATGACAAATCATGCCGGAGTGTTATCCCACCGGTTACGCTTCAATATAGCAACCATGAACCACGTGTTCACAATCACACTGGAGGTCTGACGGGATAGGTTTCTCAGAATGGGCACGCGCACAAAGTTAGTGAAGGGTTATTCAAAGCCCCTAATTCCGTGTATCACAGGTTCCTTATAATTATTATATGTTGCATCGATCCCGATAACCTCGCAGTTGGGTCGACATGACTCTGTGTTCATTGCTCATGAGCATAAAGTGGGTTGGACGGTTTCACGGCCTACTTTGAAGTAATACTTACCGTTCATGTTCGATTGGGCATGCGAACCACCCAGGTAGACAGTGACGTTTCTGTTCGCTAACGACAGGACGCGAGGAACACACACGCTCTTCGTCTTGTTTTCGTACCGAAATGTTGCCGGAAGTATTGTGTAATGCTGAAGGAGAGAGCCGTTAGGTAGCCACGGCAGGATTTCGTTGATTTCTCTATCTGTAAGACGACGCCCCGAAGCTTCGTATTTGGCAGCGATGACGCCACTGGGAAGATTGTGCCCCATGACGAATTTTGTGACGCAAGATTCTCCGTTGATGTTGCGGTTCTCGTTGGAGTATACATAGCATCCGTTTGGCCGCTTCCTTGTCTCATAAGTCGGAAGATTAGCGCAAAAACCGTGTCTGGCGGATGCACATATTCTCGCGTCTCTCATGATCACAAGGCGTAGGTTCGGTTGTTTATATACGGTAGAAAGAGCCCGATGGAACTTCAGAACTTTGAAGCTCCGCTCCGGTTGCATCCATATTTTGGAGTTGTCGCGCAGACACGACACTAACAGAACGCTCCTGAAACAAGAGAGATAAATCAGCAGCATTCACGTTAATGCTTCCGGTTAAGACGGGGGCGTCCTTTCGTAGTACACTGCACATTTATTGCGACGGGAAACAGTGACGACCAGTGGAGTGGGGACACACCAGTGGTCCACAGGGTGCACAGTTTCGGCAGGATGGAACAGAGAGGAAACGATGTCACTCAGAGGGGATACCAGGTAGGGGTAGGTAACGATGCGTCTGTTGGTACAAGCTCCACGTCGGCCGACGGTGGTCCACGATGGTGACGGGCAATCAGAATAATGATTGTGCTTTTGTGTGTCCGAGTGTTCGAGTGTTTTCCTTCTTTGGAGGTTCTCCACGTTTCAGCAAGTGATCAGTCAGTGTTAAACTGTGTTTTATTTGTGCAATACAATTTTGTAACAGAGCCTGCCGCCGTGTTATCGACGCCCTTTTGGTTTCCGTTTGTTTAAGTCATGGGCATGACTAACTGAGCCTTTGGTTCATGCTTGTTTGTGTTAACTCTTACAGGACTGCTGTTGGTATCCCTTTGAAAGGACGCTGTGATCTGCAAGATTTAACTGCATCGAAGTGTTCTATCTCGAACACTCCACGGTCACTCAGGAAACGCCTGACTGTTCCACTGTGCTACTGGGGTCCCCTCGTATGGTAGGTGGAAATCTCCGACTGAAAATTTCGTACTGCTGAGGGAGTTAAACAAAGCGAAAAACCGCTAGACCCTGTGGGTCCAGACCAGTATACATTGTAAAATTAGGGTGGATTCATGCAGTCAGAGAGCTCTGATTTTTGTCATATCTCTGGTTACCGGCTCGCAAGGTATGAGTGACTGTTGGTGTGGCCACCACGGCACATTGGTTCAATTCCATTTTGTAGGATAAGCGAAGTAAGCTGTTTTAATTTTGCATTCTTCTCTGCTGTATTAAACTAAAATCTGGACTTGTAATGGTTCAAGAGAAGAGTACGTGACGTTCAGAGAAATTTATTGTACACGTGGCCAGGTTGTGTTCTTTCCAAGTATAAACACTTTGCTGCCAAATGACTTAATAGTGACATGGCTGTTTTCAGTAGTTNTTCGCGTATCGGTGTCGTCTAGCGCTGATCGAGATCATTTGTAATTATCGCAAATATATTTTTGGTCTCCGCAACTACCCGTATTTTCATTCCGCGTCTGGCATTTCTGCGCATACCTGAGGAAACGTTAATTTGGTGAACCTACGCACTAAACTCACACCATTATTGAAAGTCGGTTTCCTGTTAAAAAATGTTTTGAAACTTCAGTGGAGTGGAAGTTTTATCGAGTCTACTTGAAATGGTACAAATAATCTTCACAAACAGTATGTAAATTGCCATACATCAGCATATTTTTTGACAAATTTATTTGTACCATGAAGGAACATCCGAGGGTGCACAGTCGTTTGCTCGCTTATCAGCCGATATATGTGCAGAGGTGCGCAGGAAAATGCAGAAAGTTTTCAGTGAAGTCATATAATATGCTTGTTTATGAATAGAGAATTTAAAATGATCAGGTAACAAATATACACACCTACCAATAAGTATGTGGATTTCAGTGGATATAATCAGAAATGCGGAGGTATATGCACACAGATAAACGTATTCAATTGTCACCATAAAAAGCAACGCATTTACGTTGCTTTTCCATTAACCTGCACAATAATGTCGTGAACTTTACAGTTATTAATGGTTAAAATGTACGCAAAGTCCAGTATAAATTAATGTGCCAACGGAATTATACAACGAACAATCAGAAAAACCGGTTGTTCGAGTAATATTTACCCCGTTTGTTTATTTTCCAAGTATAAACACTTTGCTGCCAAATAACATAATAGTGACATGGCTGTTTTCAGTAGTTAGGCCCCCTCCCTTTCCGCCTTTCTCTTCCTCTTTGTGTCGAGTTTTCTCCTTCTTGGTTTTATTGTAGTAACTCGTAAGTGTGAGTCACTGATGCATTTGTGCCCATGACAATGGTGATAATTATAATGTGGATCCAAGGATCTGCTAAGATTTTTGCCGTAGTTCGCTGTGCACGTTATAACACACGTCTTTCTTAAGGCCAGAATAAACCTCAAAGTTCGCGGACTTAATCAGCGGTCGGACATAACCCCCTAAGTAACTTAAAATCCTTATGGTCAGTTCGAAAAGCGTCTGTATTATAACAACAATAGTATATTTCTCGACGCGTTTGTGAGAAGCACGCTCGGGAGAGCGTGGTGAACGCACAGATTTTTAAGCATATACATATTTGAACACCAAATCTGAAAATTGTACAATGAGTCAGCCATGTGAATATGCAACAAAGCAGACATTATATGAAGGGGAAATTCAAGTTTAGGCAGAAATTTTTGAGCCACATAGTTCTGAGACGATAGTACTTGGGATCTGCACAATGCGATAAACTGATTGATTTGTTACACCAATTGGAACTCCACAACGTGATCACCGGCCTAATGCTCAAGGTCGTGCCAAAAGGGGGTGGTTGGAGGATGGAGGGGATGTATTGGCGAAGAAATTGATCATTATTCCATGTAGATAGTCCCGGGAAAATATGCGGAAAATTTTTTCATGGTGTGGGCACGGTGGGAACGTCGGAGAATTCTTTCTCAGTTGCGTTTCCATGATAAATTGAGCAGGACAAATTGAACTTCAGCCATGTACTCAGGTCTTTTTTAAGGCATTTCGGAAAAATACGCAGTTGTTTGTGCACACTATGCAACGAAGACGCCGTCAGAGTCGTTACCTCATCGTGCACACTCACCATCGGTCGTGAGAACATATCACTCCTATGACGTCCGCGTAACTACCTTTTGTTCAGCTCACAAATTGCAGTTGTCACGGAAGTTCCCGATTTTCAAGTCATCCGCGTATAGGAGAGAGTGGACGGAAACTCCTTCCGGTTAATCATGGACATGGATTAAAAGTGGCAATAGTCTGTGGAATGATCCTCGTAGTGTTTCTACTGGGAATGGGTGCGAGGATCGTAGGGTCAGAGCCAGCCTTAAGGTTCTGCCATCGAAAAACGCGACAATCCCGCTGATGCCATGTGCCCTCATTTTCTCTGGAAGTGTACTGTGGTGTTCAGTCAACTGCCTTATCAAAGTCAATTTAAGACCATGTGGAAGCCGTAAGGAAGCTGTTCTACTGATGGCGCCGTACTTTCATTTGTAGCTCGGCGGTTTGTCTGCAAGATGTAGGCACCTCGATACTGACTGTTTGAATATGGACGTAGCCATTTTTCCTGTGGTTAGGTCCCTTCCCGTCCCTTTCATGTTTTCTTCTCTCTTCATGTATAGATTTTTCTTCTTCACGGTTATGTGGCAGTTAAGCATGAGTGGTTCACACTGATGTACTGCTGTCTGTGGCGATCGTGATGATGCAAAACCATGGTATCTAGCATCCTCTAAGCTGTCCATGAAAAGCACCATCTGTTACGCAGGTCTTATTTGGCGGGAATAGGTTATGCAGAGATAGGAGTACCATCCGCGAGGTGTTTTAAAGTAACTCACCTAAGAGGACGTCTTACGACAAAATACTCCACAGGCCGGTTAGCCGATAACAGATAAAACGGTGTCAGTCAGCAGGTTTATAAATGGTGACATCGGTAGCTCCAGTTCTTTCGTTGAGGGTGATGCCACCTGAAGGAGTCTACATGAAACAGATGATTTAACGAATGGCTTGACGGACACAGAGGACGTTTCTCTTGGAAGGATATAGTCCAGGCTCACTGAACCAGAGTTAAACCTGGGAAGCCACTAAGAATTCTGAAGAATAAAGGAGTTGTTTAAGGTTCAATGAAGATAATAGTTCGGATGATGTGCCTGAGTTTTAAACGATGGCATACAGATCCTTAAATATCTCACTGATGACGTTGGTTTTGTGAACGATTTCACCGTTCGATTGACCATTTCAGAGAACAGGTGTGATTTGAGGGGATGCATCCTGAGTATTCGGTCCAAATATGTTTATCTCTCAAAGTGGCTTGGCGAAGTATGAAGCTCATAGTCTATCGGGAGCCAATAGCTAAAAGTACACTTAACTTACTGTGCGTGGGGATGCGCCAGAAACAGCTCAGAAGTTCAACGATTCATCAGGGAAGCGGATAGATCCGCCTGACCTATATTGCTACTTGACATGGTGGTCAGGGTTGTGTGCAGCTTTGATCCGGCGGGCTGTGCTGAGTTGGACTTTGGCTTTTCCAGAAACAACTATATCAGACGGGACAAAGGGGAGCAGTTAGACGAAAAGCAGCTGCACTCAGGATTGTGTGTCACATTGCCGACCGCGTAGGATTGCTTAGGTACTGGGCATGCAGCCACAACTATCTCTATATTCACGGCACTGCCACCGCTCGCATCAGGAAGAAGGAGTCACAAAAGGTACCTTCAAACAAAGCGCACTCCGATCATCTAGCAGTTGACCGTGACCGCCTGTATATTATCCAATACGGTCGAAAATACATCCAGTATCACATAAAGGCATGGGTTAGATTCGAATACATCCAAACCGCGCAGCAGTGCATTGATTATGATGGTAATGTCTTCTTCACTGCGTCCTCCGGTTAGGCATGCTACCCACTGTCAAGTGACTCGGACTGTTAAGCAAGTTGCTCCGCGTACGGTCCCCAAGGAGAAACCTGCATTCGGTTGTCTCACGTGTCAGACTCTTGGGATAAGGATTGGGAGTGCATACCCTCAATTCAAACTCTTCGATGGCATAAACGACCGGAAAGCATCAGAAGTTATCGTTATCCTGAGGGCGATATTACTCAACCACAATGAGTTCCCACATTCAGTTTACCCTAAATTTTCCTGCCTTCCCTGTGCTCTAAAGAGAAAACTGTTTTATAAAACCAAGACAGCTGGTAAACGTTGGCGCCCTGTTTTGAAACACTGAGGGAGAAATACAAGAACAGACACAAATAAAGCGATTCAGCGATTCATACACGGGTTCGAGGCTGGGGGCTCAATCTACCCGGATCCAGCTAGTTTGTTCGTTTCGATGTCCGGCGGTTTTCTACAGACCTGAATGACAGCCATTGAAAACAGGATGTAGCACCGCCCTTGGGGGCTACAGAAAGTATCAAGAACAGAGTAAAATAATAATCTAGCAGAACAGGATAAATTACTAGCCTAACGGTATATTAAGTAGGTGAGAATCCGATAACACTTTGAGACGGTCCTTAGAAGAGCAGCTAACAATCTTTAGTGGTAGGTTGTTCCAGTAGTTGATAACTCCATAAGAGAACTGTTGTCTCAGGAAGGTCCGAGGTCGAAGCTTATAGAGCTTCTTGCCGTGACCTCTTCGACTGTTATCACTTACTGGGGTGAAGAATTGTTGCACGAGTCCTGTGCTAAAGAGAAAGTGTGTAAGAATCAAGTCGTAGCGGAGTCTTCGAAACTCAAGTGGATAAAGATCAAGAATTTCGAGGCGAGACTCATGGGAGAGATGCCGTAAGCCAGTGACTAATTTGGTGACTACTCGCTGGACACGTTTAATGGCGAGTATGTCCTTCTTCAAACCGGTGTAGACGAATTGCTTTGCATAATCGAGCAGTAGTCTCATGTAGACTCCGTAAAGCGTGGGAAAGGCTTGCTTGTCTATTCGGGAGAAGGTTCTTTTGATCATCCCAAGAGTCATAAAACCCCTTTCGGCGGCCAGCTGGTGATAATAACAGAAGGACAAACCAGACGATAGCCGAATCCCTAGGTCTTGTTTGAGGTCTACTTTCATGATGTCTACTACACATTGTGCACCGTGTATCACAGATAGGTTCCCGGAGTCCCCTCCGAGTGACATGTGCGCACACTTGCTGTCGTTTGGAAGGAGACTTCGATCATCTGACCAGCACTTAATACGGTTAATGCCAATCTGCAATGCAATGGGGTCACAGGCGTTCCAGGTTTTTAAGTCGTCGACATAAAGGAGGACGTCGCTCGAGATCAATTCGGGGAGATCATTGGTGTAGATCAGAAACAACAATGGACCAAGTACCGATCCTTGAGGGACCCCAACAGAGACTGGGGATGAAGACGAAAGGTCTGAACCGGTTTCTACTCTGAAAGTCCTGTTACCAAGAAGGGAAGTAACCCAGCACAGAACCTCTCCTTGGATCCCATAAGCTTCTAGTTTGTGTGCCAGAGGACCGTGTGGGACACGGTCGAAGGCTTTGACAAGGTCGAAGAAGATAACATCCGAGATATGACCATTATCTTTGGCTTCTGTCAGGCCATCCGTGAAGATTAACATAATGGTTATGCATGACCGATCGGGAAGAAAGTCATGTTGGGTGGAAGAGTAAAGATTATTTGAGAAGAAATGCTCAAAGATGGTGCGTTTTCACAGTCTCTCCGTTATCTTGCATGGAATGCTGGTAAGGCTGATCGGCCGATGACTAGCAGGCGAGTGATGATCGCCCGTTTTGAATATAGGTGAGACAGTGGCCTCTTTCCATCCCTCCGGATGAGTGCCTTTATCAAGTGTCTGTTTGAACAGAGTAAAGTGAGGCACCTCCAAACCGAGGGCCGCTTCTTTGAGGACCCTGGGATGGATCGCGTCTGGTCCCATGGCACTATAAGGATTGATCTTACGCAAGAGGTTCTGAACGTCGGACAGAAAAGTCAGCTGTCAGGAGGGGGCATTGGAAGTGTCTTCGCGGGAAAGTTGGATGCCAGTTTGGCAGATCCACATTTTAGACAAATGAGTAGTATTCTCCAAACACCTCGGCAACCACTTGGGGGTTGGAGGGGGTTTTTCTGTCGTGAAGCCGCAGAGAAAGCGCTGAGGGTTTAGTTTTTCTCTGACGACGTATATACTTGAAAGAAAAATTCTCGCTCTCGTGAGCTGCCTGTCGGATTTTTGATTGTACCTGTTGGGTGTGTTGTCGGATTTCCCGCTTGCACCTGTTTCGTATAGATCGGGAGACCTCTAGACCCGCTGGCCTACCCGTTAGCTTCTGCTTAGAGAATAGACGAGAACGTACTTCAAGAAGGCGCCGTATGTTCCGCGGAAGCGGTGCACGAGAGGAGAACTTCCATAGTTTTCGAGGAACAAATTCCCCATCGGCTTCGTGGATGGCAACTTTAAAGGAAAGGTATCTCAATTTCACCGAGTCGAATGTAAGGCTGAGTGTGCTTAAGAACGTCCTTAGTGCGTCAAAGTCAGCTTTCAGGAAGTTTCGGAATGAAGTCTTTGTTACAGCATTTTGGAGCCAGTAACAGATAAAGGTTAGTAGCATGTGGTTTGATGACCATCCCATCTAGCGGGTGAGCCTCGTTCGTAATGACCAGATCGAGCAAGGAGGGTGTCCGTCCTGGACGGTGCCTTGTAGGTAGATCGACATGCTGCGTCCAGGCGTTCTAATGGATCAACGCTGCCAAGGATTTCGAGAACCCGCAATCAAAGTCCTCATGAGAAGCTGCCACAGAGTTGAGTTTGGGTGTGTCGAAGTCACCCATAATGAGAAGATGGGAGAAACGCTGGGTAGACGTGAGTCTGTATAGGGTAGCAAGAATAGCCTCGTCGTCGGATGCACTGCATGATGGCGAAGGGTACATAACACCGGAAAGAAGCGTGTGACGTCTGCGGAGTTGGAGTTTGATCCAGAGCGTGTCGCATCTCTCTGGGAAGGTAAATTCCCTTACAACAGCTGGCACCGGGAGCTTCTGGCTTAGGAAAACGGCGCAGCCTCCCATGCGTCCACAGGAGGAGTCCGTCCGTTACAAAGAGTAACCAGGGTCATGCAGTTCATCATCACTGATATCCGCAGAAAGCCAGGTGTCTGTTAAAGCAAGAATGTGAGGGCTAGTGTAGTGGACCAGCTGTCTGATTTCTGGTAGTTTGTTCGGAAGGCTCAGACAGTTGGTGTACACGCAATTTAGGGCTAATTCCTCATTTGGCTGGGTGCAAAACAAGACAGAAGTGCACCAGGGAGAGCCTGGGAAAGCAGACTCAGCAGCGGGGGAGTGTATAACTGGCGGCATAGTTTTGTGAGCCCTCTTGGGGGTTGATGGCCGCTCCATCACAGCCTGGACATATGTGAGCGTCCTTGTGGAATGCTTCGTCCGCTTTTGTTGGTCGAAAGTCGATGAACTTCGGACCGCTCTTGCTTTCAGAACTTCTGGATGGTGATTTAATGGTTTGCACCGTCAAAAATTTGGATGGGGTTGTAGATGAGAAGAGAATATAGGACGAAATGACTCCGATGCAGCCGAGAAGGGAGCCGCCGGAATGAGGCAAGTTTGAGCCATTTTGGATGCAGGGTGTTCACATCAGACTCACTGGGCTATAAATCTTAGGGATAGAATATGTCTCAACGGAATATTTTGGGGTGAAATGATTGGGGGTCTAGGAGTTGGGTGATGGTCCTTAATACCCTTGGGATATGCTCTACCGGCCCTTTGCATATCCACAGGTGCTTGACATTCCAAGGAAATAGGGGCAGTAGCCTCTGATGTGGGTGCTTTGGGTTGTCCATCCGAGGACACTGGTCCCCTCTTGACAGCAGGGATAAGGAATTTAACGCCAGCCTGGGCTTTGTGGTCAGGCTCGATGCATGACCTTGTTCTAGCAAGCTGAGAGCGCTTCTGCTGCTCCTGCAAAGAGCGATCTAGCGAGACTCCCCCTGGGGTTAGTGTGGTATCTCTTTAGTTCAGCCGCTTTCTCCGGCACTTCCCCATGCTAATCTTTGAGGGTAACGTCACGAGGAGTCCAAGTGACTTCTTGGTAGGTTTCGCGCGAAGTCTGCTGACAGAAACCATTTTCATAAACTCTTTAGGGAAACAGTCATTTAGCACCGCTCGGACTTGTTCTCCTGGAGAGAGTGTGGTCGGAAATCGTCTCCACAAAATAGGCCTCTTCTCCCGGAGTGTTGTATCCTTCAATCTCGTCGCCACTTCCTCAATTTGAGCAGTGGATAAAGCCACTGCTTTGCGAGCAGCTACAGCGCCTGGAAGGGCATGGGCAATGTACTCATTCAACGAGCTCAGTTGTGACTACTTGTCGGACAAAGTCATTCGGAATGGTGGGGTTATCTCATTGTTTGTATTTGTGTCAAGTTCGCCGGATACTTATAAATATCGCCACCATGTTCCATTGTTTTGCCTTCAGTCTGAGCAGTTATTAAGGCTCGTTCGAAGGCCGTCTTTTTACTCTCGTGTTGGTTAGTTCCATGGTGTAGGAGTTTGGTCCGGGTACTTGGGTTCTGATTCTCGTGCCGTTTGCGATATCGTTGTGTTTCGTTCGTTATCTCTTTTCTGCTTGCGAGTAACTCAAAATCTGGTCTAAATTTCTTCGCTGTCATTGTCCATTCCTATGTTTGCTATTTTCGGTGCCCGGTGCATTGAAAAATTGTGTACGACCGTTGCTATTCCTTGTCGAATAGCATAAATCACTATGTATGGTCTTATTCGTGTTCGATAGTATACGTATTATTTTTTAGCCTCGCGTTTCCTTTTTATTAGCAACTGTCATCTTTACTTACAGACACACAGAATGCAGTAGCATTGGTGGATCGAAAGTATCGAATGCTGGTGGTCGTTTCGGATGCCGCATGACTCTTCAGAACGGTATGCAATGCCAGACGTGCCTACACTGGTACTGTAGAACAAGTCAGGTACAGAGCAAGGTGTGTATTCACTATACCACAAATAACATCTCATCTAGCCTGTTATCGATACTATAGATATAGGTCAATGTCCAACAATCTGATTAGCCAATGCAGATATGGCGTAGACAATTGGCTGCACTCCACCACACCCTTCCCTTTTTAAAGAATCTTCGGTATTCTTCGGTTTCAAAGAACGAACTCGTTCCCTGCAGTGAAACTGGATTCAGCTGCCCCGGAGCTTGTGTTAATTGTGTTAAGGTTCCATAGGTACACTCTGTTCCTCCCTAATATCTCGTGATTTGTGCGAACCACATAAGAATGCTCACCGTCTCGTCCTTCCACAATCCCTGGGGCCCATCAGTCAGAGACCATACCGAACAGCTGAATCAAAACGGTATCCCCGTCGTCCAATCTTGGTAGCTCCTGAGTCCCTTTGTTATACACTTGTCTTTCTCGTTCCATTCATTGTTTCAAACGTTTTTTAACGGTTTCCCACGTGACAGCTTGTAGGGCTAGACAATCTTCAACTAGTGGTATTCGAGTTCTCACTCTTCTTCCCATGATCCGTTGAGCCGGACTCGAATCTATATCTGCTGACGGGGTGTTTCTGTGTTCTAGCGGTGCTAGATAGGCGCCTTCTTTGGCTGTCAAGCATTTCTTCATTATTTTCTATTCCTTCTCCACAGCAGGTTCCGCCTTACCATTAGACCGGTTGTGGTGTGGACTGAAGACTTCGTGTTTAAACCGCCATTTTCCGGCTAACTCCGCAAACTGTTGTGTTGAAAATTGTGGACCACCATCTGATCTCACACATTCTGGAATGCTATATCCTGCAAACTGGGCTTTCAACCTGCCGATTATCTCCTTGGCTGATGTAGCGTTTACCTTTGCAATTTCAAAATAGTCGCTGAGATAGTCCACCGAAAGTAGCTATGACTTGTCTGCGTGCGAGAATAGATCAACCGCTAGGTGTTGCCATGGTCGCTTGGAGACAGAGCGGCACACCATAGGTCTCTTTGGCTGCCGAGTCCCGTACTGCTTTCAGACCATACAGGCCGAAACAAAGTTCTTGATATGGCTAGTCATGCCTGGCCAGTATACGGTATCCTTAGCGCATCTTGTACAACTACGCACACCGAGGTGCTAACGGTGTTTCTCTTGCACAGTGAGTATTCTGACAGCTCGGGGAATAGTCAAGCGTTCTCCACGGAACACAAGACGGTTTTCTGTAGTCAACTCACCCCGGACTCTGAAATAAGGACGAATGATATCACTCACTTGCCGCACGTTGTCGGGCCAGCCGTCTCCAATTTGCTCTTCGAGCTTCTCCATCTCTTCATAATCGGCAAACATCTGCCTTATTCGTGGTAACCGCGAGTATGATACCGCGAGCGTTAGGTATACTTGTTCATATCCAGTGCAGTTGTCTTCTTTCGTTGCTAGTAGGGCTCCCGATAGTGTATACGCCAGTATCATGTTCTCTCCAGGGGTGCATTCGATCTCGAAATTGTACTTCTGCAGACGTACCAACATCGCGTGCAAACGGTGTGGCGCCTTGTCCAATGGTTTATGGTCGGTTTGGACGATAGTATTCCTCCCAAATGTGTAATCGTTGAACTTTTCCATGGTCAAGACCACCGTCAGCAGTTCCTTTTCGATTTGTGCGTCTCGGGTCTCGGCGCTATTCATGGTTCGACTTCGAAAACCAATCGGCTGTCCTTTCTGCATGAGAACTGCTCCAATCCCATTTTGGCTGCTGTCACATTGCATCCTTGACGGCAGACGTGAATCATAGTAACGTAATACAGGAGCTTTGACGATTATTTGTATGATATGTTTCCACGCTCGCTCCTGTTCTTCTCCCCACACCCATGGCGTATCATTGTGGGTAAGTAGCCTGATGGGCTTCATGATTTGAGCTAAAAAGGGCAGAAATCTACTCAGGTAGTCAATTATTCCATTGAAACGAGCAATGCCTTTCACATCACTTGGGTGTGCCACATTCACTATTGCATCGATTTTCGCTGGATCGGGCTTGATTCCTTCTCTGGATAAAACGTGCCTATGGACAGTAACCTCGTTGGTGCAATATTCAATTTTTTCTTGTTTGAGCTTGATGCCAACCCGTTGGAATCTAGCTAAAAAGAATTCTAGATTTCTGTCATGTTCGACTTTGGTACGACCGTGAATCAAAACATCGTCAGCTATGCACATGACACCAGGTAGGTTCTCGATTGCTTGGATTAGTCGTTTTTTGAATATTTCGTTGGTGACTTTCAGTCCGAACGGTAGACGAAGCCAACGGAAACGACCAAAAGTTGTCCCGAATGTCGTTAACAAACTGGACTGTTTGTCCAGTTTTACATGCCAGAAAGCAGAGGACAAATCTATCTTTGTGAAAAAACATGTGCCGGTTAGCTAAGAAAGAATGTCTTCCAATAAGGGAAGTCGAAAATACTCCCTTCTTAATGCTGCTATTAATGGTTTCGGGTCGATGCAAATTCTCAATTCGCCAGATTTCTTGCTGGCTATAGCGACTTGATTAACCCAATCGGTTGGCTCGTCTGCTTGCTGTATTACTCCTAGATCTGTCAGCCGTATGAGTTTCTTTTCAACTGTCTATTTTACGGTAAGTGGCAACAGACGAATGGGTAGCACGACTGGTTTCGCATCAGAACCGGTGCTCATTTTTCAGACGCCTGGAAGGGTTCCCAAAGTACCATCAAAAACATTTGAATATTTTAGACACATGTTGGTCAATGGTGAGATCACGTTATGTACCCAGTTAAATGTTACCAGTTCCAGCGCTTCGATTGCTTCAACTCCAAGGAGTGTTGGGAAATTTTCTTTGATCACAAACAAAACTTGTTCGATACGGTTGTCATTATTAGGGTTGCGTAAGATTGCTGTAAACTTCTCTGTAAGTGTCATCGTTGTTCCATTCCACATTCGAAGCACGACGTTCGTATTGGTCAGTGGTTCGTTTNCAAATTCTTCGCCATGCTAAACATTGTTCTTTCTTAAGACCATGAGTTCTTCCGCAGAAAATGCAGTCTGCTGGAGGGTTTCTTGGTTCTTTGGCCATCACGCGGTTGACATCCTCTGTCGAGTGAATTTTGAGGGCTGCGGCCTTTCTATCGGCAGTCTCTTCACTTCGACACATATCAGTGCATTGTTTGAGCGTCAACTGAGGATCCCTTAACATTCTCTTGGTCAAATTGCCGTTTCTCATTCCGACAATTAACCTATCCTTGATCAGTTTGTCGTGCATGAAGTCACAGATACCGCAGGTTGTGGCCACGGATCTCAGAGCTTAAACAAATTGGTCTACGAATTCTCGAGGTTCTTGGACGTGGCAATTAAATATATATCTCAAAATTGTCGTCCGTGAATCTCAAACAATAACATTTTAATTTCTTCCCCACGTTTTCCCAGTCTTCTAGGTCCTCGTCTGTCTCATACGGAAATGTGTTAACGCAGCGGACGGCCTGTTCTCCGATGGCATGTCGAAACATCGCTGACGAAGGTCAAGCTAGCGTGCGGAAATCTTGAAATTGCAACTTCCACATTCTCCATCTTTCTGGAAGTCCTTCATTCTCATTCATGTTCAACTGGGTTGGTGGTCGGAGAATAAATCCCACCATTGGGCTCATATCCATCCAGTCTGGGTTCTTCATCTCTGTCACCATGTACAACAACTCAGGTTCAGAGTAAGATGTGTATTCACTACACCACAAATAACATTTCATCTGCTCTGTTATCGATACTATAGATATAGGTCAATGGCGTACACGGTTGGCTACACTCCACAACAGGTACCAACTTAAGTGTACTGGCCTCAGAAAGAACTCGTACGTCTTCCTCACTTCTTCAACAAAGCTATTTATCTGTATGAACTGTCACTTTCGAGATAGCCAAGTTGGATCCTCTACCCGCCACCCTGAGTGAGCTGAAATCAGACGCTTGCAGATGTGGCTGCAAGGCGTCACAGTGAAAAAGGCCCTGGGAGACACTCAGAGAATTTTGTCAGATATGAAGTCACAACTGAGCTCGCTGAATGAGTACATTGCCCAGGCCCTTCCAGGCGCTGTAGCTGCTCGCAAAGCAGTGGCTTTATCCACTGCTCAAAGTGAGGAAGTGGCGACGAGATTGAAGGATAAAACACTCCGGGAGAAGAGGCCTATTTTGTGGAGACGATTTCCGACCACACTCTCTCCAGGAGAACAAGTCCGAGCGGTGCTAAATGACTTTTTCCCTAAAGAGTTTATGAAAATGGTTTCTGTCAGCAGACTTCGCGCGAAACCTACCAAGAAGTCACTTGGACTCCTCGTGACGTTACCCTCAAAGATTAGCATGGGGAAGTGCCGG
>QNGE01001974.1:93279-124546 GCA_008508345.1 Paragonimus westermani | reverse complement strand
TTGCTTTATTGGAGAAACCAACACACTACTTAAGCGTCTGAGCACGACAAGAAACGGAAACACTCATTTGCACACCATACTCTTCTGAGGATACTCCAGTCGCTCTAGACACCATGTATCAGTTCCGTCGTGTAGCGAATACCATTATATGTCATTCTAACCTCCAACGATCCATCCCGTATCTCTGCCGTATTTATCACGCGATTATCTCGATCCGCTATCATCTCGATCCGCTGCTACTGAATAGTGGTGTGAGTAGTATGGTGCGACCGTATCTCCTCACTACACTACCACCACGCAGTGTTATTGCTAAGATGATGTGTGAATAGGAGGGAACCAGCAGGAGAAAGGTTGACCAATATAGGGAAGCGCTATCCCACTCACGAAAGATTCACTTAAAACGTTTCGGACAGAGTGGTCAAAATGAGGAAAATAGAAACTCGGTTTCCAAAACACCTTTTTATAAGTGAACTTTTAACTAAAGTGAACTTATTCTTCCTATATCAAATATAGTTATCAAGTCTTTTTTCAATTTCAGGATTAGGCGTGACTATCCAGTGATTTCGTTGGTCATATGATGTGACCAAATGCGATCATTGTTTTTTAAACGATCCCCAGAAGATTCAGAATAGAGCTTCACAAAGGTTTAATAATGGACATCAAGTACCTGACCCGTTTATAAGAAACATCGCGTAAGGAGACAATATCATCAAGATAACCTAATCAGGTCATCATGGACGGCTGGCGAAATATTTCATCAACAAAACTCTGGCGTGCAAGCTTTTCCAGTTGAACCAACCAGGATGAGGCGTGAAGGTGCATGTGATTATCGTGCTAGCCCGATGAACCAGAGTGTAACGGCTATGGAATTGCTCCTACCTGACCACTTAATCGCGAAGTGGCCTAAAAACTGGACACTGGTTCAACTTGTAGACGGCCATATTTGGCAACTGATTCATGTCATATATTTACATGCAATTTCATTCATTTGCCGAACTTGAAGTGGCTATTAGAGGGTGTTTCTCCGCAATCATGTTCTTCCTGACTCTGAGCTAGTAAGCTGGGTGTAGCCGAACAGCAGAAATTCGGGTATAGCATCCAAGTCAGGATAGAACGTTTGGCAGAGCAAAGTCGCGTTACATCACAGTCTTAGCAACGAACGAGAAAATGGCATGACCTCATCTGAGGATGAATGACAGTGAGAGAACATCTAACTCTAGAAATGAACAAGTGCAACACACCCCGCCCTGAAAGTAACGCATTCTGCCAAACAGGAACATGGGTCAATCTAACCACTGTAGTCCCTATCGCGACCACTGACTGGCGTTGTTCCTGTGCTTTGCTATTTTAAATTGTCCATCATCAATACCTTGAACCGAATCTGTTTATCAGATCCCTTAGGCAATAAATCCAACAGGTGCGTCATTGTTTTAAGAGTAAAACAGCCATAAATCCTGTAAACTGACCGAACCGTTGTTTGCAAGTGCGGACCTTTCCAGATAACGCTGTTGGTCGTACGCATGGAGAAAGACGTTAAAAATGACCAGAAATCCATGAATAAAACGGACGTTTCTAAAACGCCGAGATTGCCTGAGAAAATCGGTTAGTTTGTCTTGCGCATAAAACCATAGATATTCAGAAAAATGAGAGAAGTTCGAAAAGACTGAGAAAAACAAATGAAACGAAAGATACTGGACCTGGTGCTGCGAACGAAGAACGTGGGTGAAGCAATGACTGTTTATTTGAAGAGTTCACACAGTGGGTAAATACATCAGCACCACCTCGAACAAAAACACTCCTTTACAAATAATACCACATTCATGTATGGAAAACACTATTTGTTGCCGGGGTGCACTCCAAGGTTCCCCCTTGCTGTTCACCTTGATTGTTGCAATACCTAAATAAGTGTCTCCGCCTGGTTACTCATACCAGAAGTGGGATAGATCTGCAACAGACGCTACCTGACCTCAAGACTGATTACTGGAGCACGTATACGTAGACGTGCGTTTCTCCCCTTTACATGCGCAGTAACTGTCACAAATATTTTCTGTAAGTGAGGACTTGGGAGCTGTGGTTGTAAGATATCCGGACTGCGAATAATAACATCCAATTATTGATGGAGTTATACGAACTACTCAAATTCCACGTCGGTGAAAATGGATAGGTGAGGCTCAGATGCCCACAGTCGTAGTCGCAACCACACCATCTGTGGCTTATGAGACTAACTGCTGCACTGAGCTTGATTGTAGCTGACATCTTCATTACATAGAATAACTCGCAAAATTGGACAACCAAAGCAGCGCCGTTCAATGAACAGCCACTACGGCTCACCTATGCATCCAGAACACCCAACAAATTAGAACTATGCCCCACCACTGGTGGTTCTGATATTCACATTACCAGGCAAAACGCGAGTGTTGAAGAACTTAATCCAACTAACCAAATTACAGCAGCGCATGCAATCCAATGTTGGTGATTCAGTTCTACGAACTATACGCACGACAGCCTCTACATCAAGGCTGAAAGGAAAAAACAGTGTCGACCAACCCTAAATTACAGTTCCAGAACGAAATATGGTACCATGATACTTATATAGATTTTCGTGATTAACCAATAAATTGGTTACACAAAATGACGACATACCTGTGAAGAAAATGTGCAGACCAGGTAATCTGTCCGTGACAGCATAATAATGTCTAAAGCGATTCCAGTGATCGAATCTGATTGAGTACGGCTACCAACATCTGCACTGCGGGCACGTCCAGGATCTCCTTCTATCACATACTGCGGGTAACGATTTCGTGCATCTTCAAATACGGATGGCTCATCAGTGGCTATGAAAACGCGACGGGTGATCGAAGACTGGAATCGCAGCTTGACATGTATGTCTCCAACCCACTCCTGCAAATAAATTGTCGGAATGAAAACAGTGTTAAAGGCTATATGCAATGGAAACGTGACCTTAAAAGGAAACGAACAGCACTTTACTCGAAAGCTACCATGCAGTTGTAACCCACCACCAAATTCTAGACTGTTCGCAAAACTAAGATAGAACGCAGCCAGTATTGTTCCGGGTCGCTTATTCAGAATCATTCTCCGCTGTGCACATGAGCCGAATCAATGGGGTGAAAGTTTGTCGTTCAGACTAACCAGAAAATAAGTTTGCTCAAACATAGTGGATAATCATGCGCACTCAAATGTGTACGCAACATGACAAAAACAAATAAAATTTCTGAATAAGACAATTAAAAGACACAAATCATATGATGATCTCCCGCGTAGCAGTAACAATTTATTTTAATCAAAAAGCACACAATCCCAGGCTTGAGACTTACCCAAATTGCCATGATGGGGTATAGTGCCTCTGCGTAAATGAGACACTTGGTTCAATAGTGATAATCATGTAGGGCAAAATGCGCATTTGAGTCGGCGTACCAGAAGTGACTCTCACTTGAACTACATATGAGTGTGTCATATGTGTCCTAGGTATCTCTCACATAGAAACTGAATACTATGAGGGAGATTTGAATAGATACTACATAAATGTCTAGTGTCAAATTTTGAGGTGTTTATATTTTATAGGGAGTTGTGTGATGATGAATGTTGTTGAGCACGATAAGACATGGCGATAATGTGGAGAAAGAGCGGTTCCAGAAAAGTAAAGGAGCGGATGTACGTCGAACTAATTCTTGGAAGCTAGATCTACATTAATTCAAGTTGACTGTGGCGTCCATTCTCCACTGGTCACGGATAGCCAAATTAACAACAAAGGATGTACCATCTCTGAATTTAAGGATGTTGTGTTTATCAACCGAGTTTGCCATAAGGCACTGACTTCCTGAGATAGCTGAAAGCTTCTTGTTTTTCAAGTTATAAATTATTATTGCACCCATAACGTCGTCGTCTGCCTCTTTCAGAGTGCATAAGATAGCATGTTTGAAGTATGAATCAAACTTCCATAACTTGTATCACCTTGGTGCTTTGACACCTTTGCTGACTTTTGGCGGCCATACCAGCAACTGATTTCCGTGGGGAGTGCGTCAGCTCTATGTTGTATCATTCTGATACGTAGATGGGAAGCATCTTGAAGGGTTTCTACAACCAGTTGAGCGATGTGGCGGTCGATGGGGAAGGTTGCAAGCAAGCATCATGATGTACGTTGAAGAAGCGCTCTCGCCATGCTATGCTTGTTTCTTCCTTGATAATGGCAACCATCCCATCTTTTGACAGCTGTGTGAAAGCAGTGCGATAAAACGGGCTGGAGGAGGGACCAAGTAAAACACGTGGCAGAATTGAATTTCCCGATGACAGCTGATTTCCTCTACGAGGTATCCGATTCAGAGGCGTCAGAGATTAAAGATGTGGCATTCTGAGGTCGCCGGAAGTAAGGTGGGAATAAACAAGGATTTTGGCAGTGGCAGTCATTTGTTAGCGTCCACTTCTGCTGCTAGACCCAAGGACTTCAAAGAACCGTTTTATAGAGTGCACAAAGAAGCAGTCAATGGTTTGAGCAGTAGGCGAACTCGCAATAAGTTGATTCTCTGTTGGGGATTTTGCAGCGCCGCAGCCACTTTACGTAGATTTTATGGTAGATCAGCGGCTGTAGTTGTAGGCAATTTCTCTGCATTTGAACCGCACAACTGGGAAATTTAGTACTGATGCAGGAGAAGTAGACACTAGGGTGGCTCTAACTAGACCAATGGTCAGATGTCAAGAACGGTCGTACATCTGTTTCCATTTGCTTTTATATGAAAGCACTGAGTCTTCGGGAGGCTCACAGTCAAACCGACCTCGAGTAAACTATTATGCAAAGGTCCAGATCTGATTTCCAGCGTGGCTTCCGAGGGAGCCGATAGTACGGTATCATCGTCATACGTCAGATAACCCAGTCGGATTCCAGGATGGGTTGGGGCGGAGTCAAAATCAAATGAAGAGAGAAGTTCATCTAAGGTCAATATAAACAAATGAGGATAAAGTGCCACCTTTACGACCGTCCCTGTTTCGAAAAAACTGGGCTCTCAAATTAAGAAAGTAGAACTGCAATTTAAAGCTGACTACAACCGTCACGGAGCGTGAATCCATTTTAGTACATGTGGCCTTTACGCAAATAATGTATGTAAACCATATTTTTATCAAAGGGACCCATTTTACGGCGTAGCCCGTAGCTGCTCGACAACAGTAAGTTTTCAGTCAGCCAGATTCGAAAAGAAGCGGAGGTGAGTGAACATTAACGTACGGCAACTTGATCGTGTTTAACGTAAGTTCAATGGCATGGTAGTAAACACAGCGGCCTGTTGAAAGCATTGCCACAGTTCAAATACAGTGCACAGCTGAAGAGTCTTAACAAAAACGGAACTCCATTCTAGTGCTCTTTTTCGAGAGTAATTGGTAGAATGCGAAAGCTGAGGTCAATTATATTAATTTACATTATATTATTATATTATTTATATTTTTAATTTGTATTAATCAAACTTCTCCACTGATTATCAGAAATATGACAATTTTGAAGCTGTCGGTAACTACATCACGTCCACTTAGATTGACACTACAGAAATTTTAGCAGGCATTATTAACTCGCAGCGAGCTTGCCATTTCCAGTTGGCCTGTGCCAAGTGCAGATTAAGCTCTAGGTAAGCCAATTCTTTCGTTCAACAGTGTAGATCACCACGCAAATATTTTTGCATGCCGATTCTATCTTGATAATCGCTAAACTCTGCGTAATTTTTCTCACCAGCTATTTCACTGTGCACTGTGTGAACAGTGCATTCTAGTTCAGTGGAATGAATGAATTTTAAATTGATTCTTTCCTCTACTTGATACACTTCCTTCTCTCAAAGATTGATAGACATCAGTTGTTTGTGGTTTGAGTACTCATCAAAGCTATAGGAGAGATTGCCTGATCAATAGCAAAGCTGTGGACAGCTATTTCGATTTTGTTGGTTCTCATCAGCAGAACACACACTAGAGATTCAGATACACCACTCGTCAACAAGCGGTGGGAAGCTAGTCCAGACGATTATTCAAAATACTAAGGGGTTGCAGGAACTGAGGTAAATTGCTTCCCCTGGCTGGTTCGTTTCTTTTAGGTGATCGTTGACTAATTATCATTGTCTTGAATATAAAATGGCACGACTAATTACACCTGCAACACCAATTAACGTTGTGCGCATACATCTACGATGAAAGCGTGGAATCAACAAAATTGATTACATCCGTCTTTTTAAGAGTGTAAATTTGTCCACGCTCCTAATGTTCACCAATACTACTCAACTGTTATCGGGTATACTGTTTTCAACGGTGATCAGAACGAAATTAGACAGCGCAGCTTCCGGTGGGTTTCATACGGCAGTTTTTTGACGGCAACTTGTGTAATTCGAGCTGCCGGGAGAAAGATACCTACCTCTTCATGCATTTGGGCCCCCCAACGGCACTCACCGATCAGTGAGACAGCAAGGCCGTTCGTATTGTGGCTTGAGCAGTTGGTAAGGTTTCACGGTAATGACAACGGGTAGGTAGAAACCGCGCAAATCAGCACCATGTGCATAGACCAATCAGTTTGATTGTAGAGTGAAACAATAACCGCATGACTAACGCAGCCAAAAATGCTTCAGATTCACTATAGAAGACTAACAGTAAGCGCCTCGAGTGTATTTCATGCGCTTTGTTTTAGATTCTGAAAATCTACACTTGAAATTTAGAGGAGATAGATCGAATATCAACCAGAACAACAGAAAATCAATTCATAACTTGACTTCATCATACAGCAGTAGATTACATGATGAAACGTGTGGGCGGGGTCGACAATTGCGTGTACGTTTCAAAGCAAAGTTCAGCTTGCCTTAAAATATGCCTTACACCCTGAGGCAGAAACATTTTCACATATGTCTTCGGGAACACTTACACATACGGTGCCGATAACTTCCGGAAATTTCGTTTTCTAACTAAGGATACAAGACGTCTGCATCATCCATTCCCAAGGTGAACCAATCTAAGGGACATTAATCGGGTGACCTGCAACGTGCAACTACCATCTACAAAATGCTTAATGCGCTGGTACCCTATTTTGCTGAGATCATAAACACCGGCACCCAAGAACAAGCAATTAATAGGCGATTGGAGTCATACAATTCTACAGCACGGAGTGATGAAACTAGAGGCAGTAACTTATCGACCGACCCAGCTTCATTAATCAAACAACGCGGCTTACAACACGGTTCATTAGTACCAGAACGACTGAGACTTCACTATGACTATTTGCTTCGGAATGAAAGTAAAAGATTCATCTTTGTCACTAAAATCTCGAGCTTAATTAACTTTTCCTGCCCTAATGAGCACAATGTTCAACCCAGACTTGGCACATGTCTACCGTATCACGGGGGCACTGCAAAGTATCCCAAATTGACCTGATGACCTAGCAAAACCTAGAGTGGCCACCCAGTTTTTACGACTATTTTCACTGTTTTGTAAGTCACTTTCCATATAAGCTATCCGAACAAAATTCATCTCAATGCTTTCTCACAAAATTTCACATTTTTTGAGGAAAGTGATTCCAGACGAGAAAGCAATAAAGAGGGTATAGTTCAAAAAGGGGTCGGCCGTGTAATTTTGTCACCAAGACCAACTCAAGCTCAGCCACAGCCGATAGCCAGTTGTCGAAGCGTGTTCAAAATTTGACCTCAGTGTGCTGTGCGGTTATGACCTGCTGAAATCGCAACTCGGTACAGGTCAGGTAACTAAAGTACTCCCATGGGAACTGTAGCGGAACTGAACAACAGGCCCATCCAATATGGATGTGTGGTGACCTTCAATTACTTGGTAACCCGAAGGGATCACCACATAGTGGCGAATTACACGAAGTAGCCCGTTTCCCAATAACAATTCCGAACAACACCATTGATGAAAGAAGTATGTAAGATTGTTCGGACTTGCCATTGCTTATTAGATTATTTCCGTTCCGTCAGTGAGCGCATCATCACTGTCGATAACACCAAGGGTTAATCACTACTATTGATGAATGAAAGTTACAGTTAACAAACCAAAGAGTAATAATTAGGACGTAGAATTTGATTCACAGCAACAGCTATAGTTCTGAGCAAAGAACACAACGCCATACCTTCTTTCATATATTTTTCCATTTCAGACACAAGATTTTCCATTACATTCTAAAGCAAATCACTGTGATGCACTAGAATTTCCACATTAGAATCTTGGACTTGAAGGCAAGAACGCGATCGGCCCAACTAACCCGAAGGGACAACCAATCGTGATTGGAGCACTTCACATTGGCTACTTTATTAGAGGTAGTACGGGTTATTCGAGGGGTGTCAACGGCTTTGGTGAACGAGAACAGGGTGAGTGGTCAAAGTGGAGCACCGAACATCTGATCCTGTTCCTACTAATTTATCAAACTGCGGGCCGTATTGGTTCCTTTGACATGCAAACGGTTGCGAGTGGTCAGGGGTGTTTGTGGATCTCACGTCCAATGGGAGTGAGGATTAGGGTTGTAGTAGACTTCGAGGTGCAATCTGAAAGTGAACCAGTTTGTGAGAACATTTTCATCAGTTCTCTTGCATACACGGCTGGTGGACGCACAGTAGAAAAAACATTAGTTTTAGTGCAACGAAAATCATGTAGTGGGTCTTCTCTGTCCCTTGTTGCCAAACGATTCCCAGCCCAACACCAACGTCAGGATGATGCAATAACACAACTGGTGTAGGTCGGCTAATCTCGAACATGGCGAACATGAACGTTTTGGTTTTGCTACGATTATAGGGTAGCAACATAATCTGAACTTCGTTCAGAGGCACTCCTCACCCCGTGGTCGCCAGGTTAGACTGAGAAAGAAGCCTGTGTCATCAGCCGGCATCACTCAGTAAATGGTGCTCTGGCAACTCGGTCTAACTTTTGGTTGACCTCATTTGGAGTTGCAATCTGAACTCAACAACAGTCAACCAACCGGACCCGAAGATCAGTCAGAGCAGTGCTGAGCTGGCCGTTGTACACAAAAGAAGATAGCTTCGAAAGGACTGTCAAGCCAATCCGCTCTATATTTCATCCTAGTTTCTCAATTGAACACAGTCAGGTTATGATATCTTCAAGCCAACCCCAAAAGTTGCTTTATGAACCCTGATAGATGAGTATTCAGCGTGTGCACAACAACCGGTATATTCCGTACATTCTTGGACAAAATGATAGACAGAGTGATTTTCGGCATTCAGGTAGCGTAGAACGTACATTGCACTGAGCACCCTGGTAATCTAATCAATTAGTCGGAGCCAGTTTGCGCCGACTATCCAGCACAAACCTGATAGTAAAAAGGGGAACAGCTTTAACAATCGACTAGCTGCACCTTCATGTATATGCACACCGTTCTCGGTGTCGACCGGGTTGAAGTGTCATCGAAGGAGTGGCCAACTATTGGACAAAGACGACAAATCGCTAGATGCTAACAGTTCTTTTACCATTTTCAGTCGAGAGCGTAAACCACCAGATTATCTAAAGTATGCGGGTAGTTCGGTTGACCTTAAATGTCCGAACAAAAAAGAAAAGTCTTACGTAATCTAGGCACACTCAAGGCCAACTTCCAAAAAGTAGGGAGTACAAAATATGTGGTCGCTCTGAATAGAGCATTCTTCGTTCACTGAGAAGATGTGGGTTTACGGTTGTGACCCCATCGTTTCGCCATTCATCGCCTGCATACAGCATCGTCCGGCATGAAGAACGAAGCTAGCGCAATGGTCTCCGGTGATGTCGCACATAGCAGAAGTGACTACTCTTCCCAGGGCCCGTATTGTTCAGACCTGTTGACTTCGCACACTCTGAGGATCTCTGTTTATTGTTGTCTCGTGTTGCACCTGCAATTGCCTTTTAACCCTTGCTTTTACCATGCTCCAGACACCCTCAATTGAATTCAACATTGGTGAACAGGGTGCCAGTCGTAAGAGTTGTCCTCCATTACATAACTCCTCAGCAAACACTTTCCAGGTCGGTATGACACGGTGCGTTGTCACATATCAGCACAATGTCTGATATGGGTGTACTGATCCTCATCTGATCTAGCAGGGTTCACAGCTGCTGTTGTACGCTCCCAATCTCGTCGTATAGCCTACTATCGCGCTCTATGGCTGTAAACCTTAGGTGAGATGGCGGCTAATCGAGCTCAGTGGTGTGAATGTTGTCGTTGTTTGGCCGAGTTGTCTGTGAACTGAGTGCATTCAATGACGCGGGGCAATGAAAGCCGTAAGGAAGCTTTCTGGCTGATGACGCCTTACTCTCACTTGTAACCCGGTTGTTTATTTGCAAGGTGTAGGCACCTGGATGTTAAATGTTTGAATATAAACGTAATTATTTTCAGTATTTAGGTCCCTTCCCGTCCCCTTCTTTTCCCTTCTCTATTCCTACCTAGGGTTTGCTTTTTCTTCATGGTTGTGTGGCAGTTAAGCATTAGTGTAAACCACTAATGTATAGCTGTCTATGATGAGGATGAGGATGGTGAACTGGGTGATCGGTAAAGTGTAAACGGTGTGATAAATGGTTGGTTTTCAACGTTAAATAAGTCAACCATTAAACTCTGTGCATTATGAAGGTTTGGATGAGTGAACTTGGTAAATCCAGGCAGCCAAAAATCCATCTTTCGATCTCCCGATTGGATTCGAACTTATGGCAAACCTTCTTTATCTGTTGCCCCATAGAAGTGACTCTTTAAGTAAGACGCTGCTTCGACTTTAAAGGCTTTACGAAATGTGGAACATTGTCGAAGCCTGGGAAAAACGAGCGTCAGTATCAACTTCCACACTACCGTCATTTAAAATGCACTGTCAGGTGTGTAGAACTGATCATCAACCCTCACAATCCTATTGACTAATCCACAACTAACGGGAACACCACAATGCAGCAACAAAGTGCACTCAAAATGGCTGGACAGTACGGAAGATACCACAAAAATCTGCGCCCCCTGGAACTTTTCAGATAACACTATTTTGTCGCCCGCCTAGGTCAATTCCTTGGGAGAAAACGAATATCTGAACTTGATGAGTGTAACAGACAGTTCTCAATGGGCTCGTTCAGAAAGAGGTTGAATAGGAATGAGGGAATCGGGCAACTTTGATGAATACCATATCAGAATGAATTGTTTGGCAATTCATGAAGACCCTAATCTGAGCTAACGTAAAGAACAGAACATAAACAGTGTGTCTATCTACTTGGCCGACATAGCCTTTAGCGTAGGCGGCATCAAAAGTGTAGCTCGAGCAAATTTGTCAAACGTACTCCTGTAGCCGAGACATCCAGAGGTCAGGGGATGATAGTGTGCATAACACTATTCCAGTAGCTAACGAAGAGTGAGCATTCCTATCAACCTATTCAAGCCCAATACATAAATTAGTCTGTTTTCTTCACTGTTTTTTTCCAGATTCAGTGAGCAGAAGAAGTGTGATGGATGACAAAATTTTAGCTGTGACAGTAGTTATACCTAACTTCTTAAATAAAGAAACTACAATAGACACATCAAAGTTATGAATGGCAACGTTCGTTGCTATAGGTCGAACATCACTCATTAACGATTGCGATTGTTACAGTCCCAAGCACTGTTCAGTCATCCCCCTTTCTAAACGAAGTACTAGACTCGAGCTTCACTCTTGTTAGAGTTCGCTGGTGGTGCATATTTTTGTCGTGGCAGGTACTGGGGCATCGGTCAAGCTTTCATGAAGCAACCGTGATGACCACCGCGACACTGACCTTAGCCACATTTGCCTGCGAGTAGTGCTCAGACTACCTGACCAGCTTGATAGGAGATACAATAACTGTCCTGTAGGCTTCAGTTAGTGCCCCCACAATTAATTTTTCTCTCTAAGTTGAAATCATAGAAATCATTAAACATTTTAAGTGACATTTTGATTGCTGATGAGTAGTAGGGGATTTGATTGTGTAGATTATTCAGAATAAAGAGCCAAAGTGTACAATAATGCCTCGTCACCAGCTTCGAATTGCAGCAACATGAGATAAACCGATAAGGCAGATTTAAGAACGTTTCAAGGTGCTGCTGACGACCCTAGACTACAGGACTAGAGTATAGTCCCAGAAATACGTAGAGGTAATGAGGTGTTAGCAGAGGGTTAAACATGCCATCTTTCATACCGGCCTTTTAGACATTTTATGAATTGTTGCACCATCAACTTCTAACATTTATAGTGATTGGTGAACTCCTAAGACCCACAAATCAGATGAGGCATAAATCATACAACATAGCATTTTCTGAACCCTTTTTCTATACATTTTTAACTATTATCGTTGTGCCATTAGCACGACACTGAATTTCTACAGACAAATAATTTTATGGTATCCACTTTATCGCTGGCGTATACGTGAACATCACCAGCGTCTTTTCCATACGGCTATGTACCCACCTCACTGGTCAAGTCATGACAGCCACATGATCACGCAATTATCAAATCAGCCGTGTGATTCGTCGGTCATTTGCAATGCCGCCTTACGATGAACCCGTCCGTGAACACGTCGACTGAATAACTGCTTAGGACCCTGGCCACCTGCCCGCGGTCCATCGATTATATAGCAGAATACGGCGTGTTTATTTACTTGTCTATGAAGCTACTGATGTGTGCACTGGTGTGATCACACTAATAGAGTGCGAGTTACTGAATGTACTGCAGATCGAAAGTGTATGAACGCAGACGGGATGCCTTCAGAACCATATGAAAGGTGAGCTTATCTGCATAGTCGTTGACAGAACATACAGGGACGTTGCCATTGTCGACACTTTAGGAGATCACACCATTGAGTGCGTCGGTTAGGCATTTGGACGAAGTTCAATGACTCGATGCAACCTAGTGGCAAGCATACTGGAAGTGTGATCGCACGGTGACGGTTTCTAGCCGGGCTGATGCGACTACTTCTGGTTGGATCGGAGCAACCTGAGAGCACTGGCATGTACGTGATCGTGCATGTTAGGTGGTGAAGAGAGCTTTGTAGAGTACCGGTTGGATACAGTCCTAACTGTCATGGACATTTAGTGACTCCAAGAGAACACACGTGAGCGAATTTGCGAACAGTGATGGATGAACCAGCACCAATTGTAATGGCAAAACGAAAATATCTTATATGTGTCGGGTCATTTAAAACAATGGATCGGGGCGAGTCCACGGCAGCAGGAAAACGCATGAAACGTGGAAAACGGCCACGTATATGTACGGACTAACGTAACGGATAGAATAATGAGGTGTCATTAGACTTACATCAGTCCTAGACATCATTTGCTGTTGAGATTGCCAAAAACGAAATCGTCGCTCTACGTGAAGCATGTACTCATCGATTGTATGAAAGGCAGCTTCCGAATTGATCTGACAATAGAAATACATCACAGATTTGAAATTACGGAGGATACTGATGGATTTAGCAACATGGACTGAAGGTTTCTGAATTCACTTGATATTCCAGTTCAACAGTCAGGTAGTGAACGTTCTAGTACCAAACGGAATAACTCTGACGAAATGAATCTGAAGTATATGGTACGGAATCAGGCGAACCCAATTGAAGCAAAGAAACTTAACGACGGCACAAGTGCTTAGAGTGGGGTGCTCTGTTCGTCGTCACGATGCAACAAAACGGCCATAGTAAGGCAAAACACGGTGATGGCGGGAAAATGGGACAGTAAAAGTCAAGCCATATGCAGAGGTTCCTATCGTCCTCAGAATACACGAGTTTATTCATAGATGAAACACAATAACAGGCTTGTTCAATTCAAGCGCTTGTTTAACGTCACAAGTGGTGATCAAACACAACCAATAGCCTAAAGTAAATGCAAGTTTAACGGATAAGTATCGTTCAAAAGCTACTGGTCAAATTATTTCTGGCGCCGTTGACTACTCCACCACCTCAGTTAACGGTCGGCCGCAAGGAAGGTCGAGACGAAAAATGACTAAACATACATCACTATGAGTTGCCCAACAATGAGACCTAGACACGTGAAAGGTATCCGCGATGACGCGCCTACGCTACTTTACCATTAGTAAGCATGACACGTCGTCCGATCCGACACTGCCCCGGTCACATGACGTACGGTGCATGCTAAACTTCGAGGGAGTATCACTACTGTGCACGTGGCACGCCGTCACAATATAGCGGTGGTGAAGGTGATAAACAAGAACTATGTTCAACAGAACAACGACTCTGCTAAGCTGACAAGTGCACTGAGACAGAAAAACGTATCGCGATATAACAAACAATACTTTAACCTGAGAACGGTAGGTGCAACCAATTAAGGCAAGGTTTCGCGGCAAGTTATATAACGAATTGGATCAATCTGTCCATATTGCTGAGCACAGTCTGCTGGAACGAAAAGAAATGATGGATCTACGAAAAAATACATCGAAAATTTAGAGGTTATGCTGGCAGGGAACTTGATCTTTTTTGTCACGCGTGATCCAACAAAGAGAATTAAGGTATAACGACTCAGTTTTCTGAAACCTCTTGGAGCCTCGAGTTCGACAGCATAATCCGAGAAGGAGGGCTGTATTCCAATTGTTTTACTGTGGGTAGTAAGCTCAGAAAAGTACTGACCAGCACCGTAGGTGTTCTTTTGGATGACACTGGTTCGACACATGGTAGGGAATCCGCCTGTTAATCTTGTCATTTGGGTGCCCAAAATAATAACCGCGCTGACACTGCATTTTATGCCTAACGCAGCTAGACGTTTGTAACATTTAGCTTTGAAACGGTACCGTGACTTAGAAAATCAGTTGTTACTGATGCGTAATAGGGGATTTTGGTTTTCATATAAACCGAAAATCACTCGCAATCGGTCGCAGCTGTCACATTCCGATAGGCATTAAAGTCAATCGCTTTCAGGAAGAAATACTAGACTCGAGTTTTGCTCTTGTTAAAGCTTGCCAGTAGTGCATATCCCAGGATAGAATTCCAACTACGCTTTCATGAGGCAACCTTGTCAAACAGCTGCGATCAATTGTAGGCATTGTTCAGTTTCTATGATAATCAGCTGTATTTAATCGTTTTACGCCTGTTATGGTTGGCAAATCCAACTATCGACAATCCTGTTTTTGGTATCACTTACGCACTGAGCCCACACATTAACTTGTTCGCAGTCTGACATGGACATTGACTATAAACACTGCCAAATCGAAAATCGCAGCTGCCTCATTCCCATAGACTTTCCAGTCGACCCCTTTCGAAAAGAAGCACTAGACTCGAGTTTCGCTCTCATTAGTTAATGATTTCTGTGGTTTCAACTTGGAGAGAAGTCTTAGTCGAAGAGTCAACGACTGGAATTAACAGGACAGCTACTGTGTCTCCTCTCGAAGCGATCGAGCAACCTAATCACTGATTACAAGCGAAAGTAGCTGAGCGTTCAGATGTGATAACTCGGTCGTGCCTAATGTGAGGTCTATGGCACAGTGGTCAATACGGTTGCTTCATGAAAGCGTGGTCGGAGGTATAGTCCCAGTCGTGGCAAGGATATGTACTACTAACGAGTACTAATGAGAGCGAAACTCGAGTTTGGTGCTTCTTTTCGAAAGGGGCCGACCAGAAAGTCTACGGGAATACGGTAGCTGAGACCAGTTGTGTATGATGTCCAATCCAAACGAAAGAGAAAAAATGCTAAAGCTGTGTTATACAACTACACGTTGTGAGAAGTCTCCCACAAAAAAACGATTAGAACGCGATAGATCGTACCTGATTAGATTTTCAAATCCAAGACTTGCGTAACTTCATACAGCATATTAATTAAGACATCGTTACATCAAACAATCCTCCTGCCGTATTGAACAATTTCCACCGGCTCATTTGGTGATTAACAGCAATTCAAGAGACAAAAATAATTTCTGCTATGCTCCGGGAGTTTGGACAAATCTAAAAATATTGTTATCTTTCCCTATTATTAGTGCACAACGAAAAAATAGTTATTTCCATATCACCTATGTATTGATACCGGTGTTATTCACCTTTCGTTTCTGAGCAACTTTAGTCCTGATAGCATTAGTGACGTAATTAAAAAACAACGGTGGCTATTTTACAATTAATTAGAAAAATGGAAAACCAATGAAGTTGAAATAAAATAGGTCACAATGCACCTAAAAAGTTCCCTCGGACCACCCATCTAGTGGAGGTCAGTGTGGTGATTCACTGTGCTCCATAAACTGCCTTTTAGCTTATCCGTCATTGTAGAAAATTTATTCGATTGTTTTTAACACTTTTTTGTAACTGTTTTTGCTAACCCATGATAAGGCGACTTTTTGTCGACAAAATCAACCACATCATATGTCGAATAAACTGATAGCTCACCTGGTCACAGAAAAAATTACTAATAGCATGTTATCTATAACAGTAGGATTTGTTTTAACTAAGCACTGTACAGATCGTTTATATCAGTGTGTCCCCTTTCAATGTTAGTCTATTCGATACTGTGATAAGACTACATCAAAGAGCTCACCACGGTTCGTGAACGCAACGTAAGTACAATCTCGTGTGTTGATCCGTATAACCGAAGAACACCGATGGACTGACCCTACAGATGACTACTCGATGTGACACACGCGCAAATGCCCAGTAGCGCGTGGTTTACCTCAAGAAACTGTGCAAGTGTCTCACGTGGTAAGTTGCTTCCCAACTGTTGTGTTGGTAAGCACGGAACAGTGGTACAGTTTCGTAAGATGGACATACCAAATACATCTTTACGGATATAGCAGCACTGTGATGGAAGTAGATGTCTACACGGAAAAAAAACGAGCAACGCCAGTGGCCACCACATGTCAAGTGCCAATGTGGCACGTACTGTTAGTAGAGGATTGAACAAAAATTAACATGGGCAGTTAGCCGGCTTGTGCCAAACATATAAAGGACACCGCTTGGGACTAACAGCAAAGTTTTACATGTTCCCAGTATTGGTTTAACATCCGCTAACTCAGTGTGAGCGATGCAAACTGTTGCTACTCATTGCATGGTACGAACGAAATGCGTGAACCTTGCAGTACACCACTGATTCAATTGATGCAATACAAACCCACCAAACTTAGAATTCTGTACGAAAGTGACAAGATAATTTAGCAATTTGATGGAATGTGGTGGGTTGACAAGCCGTGATTCTCGATTACAACTAAGACAACTGTACTGAGATGGTCACAGGGATGCGAAACTATGTGTCGTGGGTGGACAGACAGCAACTGGTGTCAATCTGAAACCGCTTTACACAATCACAGAATGCTCATGAGATGCTTGCGTGCAGAGTGGTTTGATGTGTTATCGTTTCTCTCAATTGAATGAAACGTTCCTATATCAATTTATCATCTGAGGAGTCGACTGAATAAGTATGGCTTTCATGATGTACCAGCACTTGAAGCATCACGGATATATGCACGACGTGGAAAACAAGGTATGGTCCACGCAACAGAAAACCCACTACATACACAGCTATTCTAAATGTGTTTCAACAAGAATTGTTGAGGAAACACCAGTATTTGGCAAAGATGAGCCAGCCAACAGACAGCGGAAAGCAAACGCATCAACGTAAAACTGGTGATTTGAAAGCGATAATTTTCAATTCTAGGTCTAACCCTGCTGACTAATGCTAGCTAGTATTGTTTAATATTTGTTCGGGAGTGTACACTTGTATAGGTTCATTGGGGAGTAACGATTAGGGAAGTGCTCGTCGGTAATCAGAACACTACTCAACTAGGTATGTGATTTATCTAACCATGGCTGATAATTCCTGATCACATAAGATGACTGATTCGAGTGAACAGGGCTGTTACTGTATGTGTACTCCGGACGGTCGGCCAACCGATATACTGCCCATAAGCGATTGTGGCTTACCATTCAGATATTTTGTTCCGACCGCGCCAAATGATGGGGGCAATAGACTGGTGATCAAGATGCCAACATCACGCACACAAGTGTTACGACATGGGGGGATGTGTACACTTAATAAGCCAAAAGGATTCCATTCAAGGTGGTTTGGCAAAAATTACTTGAGTGCGTCAGGGAACCTCGTTTTTTCACCCTTAAGGCGCCACTTTCTCAGAGAAGATTTTGTCAAATTGAAGTGAACAGACGTTCTAATAACAGTCTGGAGGTAACTGTTACTGTCTTTTTACCTACTCGACATTTATTTCGCCATGCACATCGGCAGCGTAGTGATCTTGATCACTTTTTTAAAAGAATATCCTTCAATCTTCTGGTTCGAGAACAACCGTAGGTCACCACGAATCACATATTTGCAATCCGTGTAATGTTCTCCCTGTTGCATGTGTTTTTGAGCGGAACAAACTGACTTCAGTTGACCTTTGATTCGACTTGGGAGCAACTGGTGGGAAGGGTCACTTTCTTGTTCGGGACTAAGATTTCCGTTCTATTTAATTCAAGGCGGAAGTCCTGAGCCATGTCAAGCCCCTTTTGTTTTCGATCCCGCGTATCAATATGGACGTTCACAACAGGATGTGATAACAGGTACTTACTAGAGGACACTAGCATGAGAGCAGAACACTATTGCTCTCGAGTCTGTATTCGATCTAAACCGATCACCTCTAACCTTCAGATGACAATAAATATAACGGTATGAGTCTGGATCCGCAAAAAAGAAATCGGTGGACATTTGAATAATTCGTTTATCATATCCCGACTAATTTACATTGCAATAAGCTCAACGGTCTTGCCAGTTGCCAAACAAGCGAAAAAGACTTGTTTCACTTCAGTTTATCAGTTCTTTCATGCAGCATACAAACACACGAACAAGTAATCAGATGCACATCTTACAATTGTTGGTGTGTTGGGTGCAAGAAAGGAACAACGTGTGAGATTTAATGAACTTAATGGACTCGATTAGAACATGTGCCTTTATTACCTTATGAAACGTACGAAAAGATGCACACAAAAATCAAACATACACCGGAGGTTCAACAACAAAACACAATAGAATATAGCATTCTGATGACGCCTAATGAAACGGAGACCCAGAAAACGTAGTGAATCACATGAACACATGAAAATGATGGCACGTAAGCGAACAATATACCTTATCCGTGCGACGCACGTGTACGCCAACAACCGGAGTACGGCTGAATCCGACCAGTTTGTGGGCAGTCAAGGTGGCGTTTAATTTTTGTTCAAACGCCAATGTCGGCCGCATCAGATAGGCGGTCAGATGACCGATGAACCAGACGAATGGGGCCCCATGTAAACGGGTCAAATCGGGAGCCAAATCCCTCGGAATCGCAGGAGGGAGCCATTTGGTAAAACTGCTCATCGACCCAATATAATCACACCTAGTTACACGTGTGAGATCAGCTGGGTCTTGACCGTTAAACGCTGAAATGTAGTTCAGAGAGGACATAGTAGTTAGCGTTAGCACACCGAGGTTATATTTTTTCAATGTTGTCAGGCAATAGATCATAAAGTGTTACCGATAGCGTCTTAAAGTCGCCGGACACTACGGAAAACAATGTGGTAAGCGTTTGCCCGTGAGCTATATAACACTGCATGACTGTGTTCAGAGGGCGCGTCGAACAACATGTTGTCAAAAAATGGAATTTGGAAAATGTTCAGTTCAAAACTGTGAAATTTTCGGCGCATGACAATTGTGGAAGTTCACGGAAGATCCTACACTCGATGAGGACAACTTTGAAAGCGTAGACATCGTCCCAATATCACACCGAAGAGTCAAGTTCAGGAGTAACCAGAGGAGAAGACAGAAGAGTAAAGCGTCTGAATGTCTGTTTCTCTGCGGAAACATAAAACTGAAGAATTCACTCAGACAGGCTTATCCAATGTATATATATATATATAAATTTAGCCGTCGCAGGGTTTGCCTATTAACCTGAATACGAGCCGTCCGCGTAGGCGGCCTACCGTCATCGCTTTACGCTTCTTTCTGTATGAAAAGAATGTAAACTACATTTTACTGGGGTCTCCGCAAGTCAAGACTACAAAATATCGGTCTCATCTGGAAAAGTAAAACAAAATGACACCCAAAATGTGACACTTCGCCTTAACTTTACGATTCAGTATAGGATTAAATGTGAACCAAGAAAAAAACCACATCAATCCGAGCACGGTGACTGGTGGCGCGTAGAGACGGAACTCACGTGGAATAGAACCAGAATCGGAGAAATCCACATCTGTACAAGTTTTGGACAGGGGTAGGAAATTAGTGGCCCACCAAGCGTCGTAAGCGGTTTTCGTCTGCGCAAACACCAGTGTGCGGCCGCTTGCATATGCCAGCTGGAGGCAGTAGGCTAAGTGGTGCACATTGCAACCAAATGCACAAGGTCGCTCAAGACTGGCAACCAGTAATTTGGCCTTGGAACAATCGGTCGGGTTCTGGAAGTCACATAAAAAATATTTGAAAGACACCCATTGCTTCCAGTACAATAATGCCCCAATCCATTAAAAAGGAGAAGCAAACTGTGTATATCCAAGGGGAACTGTTCAGTGATCCAACATTCGTCTGTGTTGGACCCGCCAGCTGCAAAATGTACTAATGGACATCAAACCAGATCAACCGACATTATTTTAATTGAAGTGTGCTCTGTGGGCGAAACATAAAAAACCGTACAGTACAAATTACAAAATGTGACACGGATTAAATTAATGCTTGAATGAAACGAATAAAAAATGGCTTGAAATGACAATTGTGCTTCGGCTAACACGTTGATACTAGCGTTTGTTCACTTTTAAAGAAACCTGAACTGTTTTCTGAAAACCGCTTGGAGGGTCCAAATAGTGTGATTAACACAATGCATCGTGTGTTTCTGGCTGTGTGGTGTTACCGGAAAAGAACTTTGTCAAACCTTATGCCGATGACAAGCGTCTGCGATTTCAAATCAATCCTTTCAGACTGAATATGCTCAAATAAGCAGAATATGGTCGATTCCATAAAACGTTTTAAATGCATTCTCATTGCGAATTTAAAAAATCATTAATCAAAAAATAATGCTACGGGTTAAGATGAAACTCATGTCACAAAGAACTAAAAGCATTCGAAGAGACTGGCGCTTCAAGGTACTTATGCTGTCGGGGGTTTGGTTTCCAGCTCATTAAAGAAATGATTACAAGTGCGAAAATGTCGGAGAACATTAACGTGTCAATCGATACTGATTCAGCGTTCCGGAGTTGCCCAGAGCGTTTAGGGGCACGGAAAACAAGCGCTAAGAGTGTATAACTGGAGCATCGAATGTTGAAAAAAATTGCCATATCACAATTGGAATGCTTATTTCTGAGACCTTAACGAGTTTGTCAAAGACACCGGTCGGATCATGTTCGGTCAATCTACGGCAGGCGAAATATTTTTAAGCAAAAAATGGGTTAACAGCAGTCATAGACACGTAAGGAAGAAAAATAAGTTTCAAAAACTGAGTCGAATATAAGGCGGCCTTGATAAACAAAAGTCGCAGTTTATCGTCAACTTATGTCGTCAATAGCTTTTCAAACACGTTCTCTAGATGAAGCAGGATGTTCTGAATTTACTGCACTACGTATTCCAATGACAATGAAGAAATCGGTTCGATAGGTTACATTGCATTTGATTAATACTGCCAGCCATCAAACCTTGATACTAACGGTGACCAGGTCGAGTGTATGTAAGCTGAACGGATGACAACTTATAATGCATCGTATCTGTTTAAAATTAATTGGTTCGCTTTTTGCTCAATATAAATTTGAAGTACGTTGAATGAGAGATACGGCTGGTTTGAAACAACAATGCAATAAGTGGTGTCTTGTTACACGACACAAGGACATAGTTCATAATGTAGTGTGACTACTTGAAGGTGTGCTTGGGCGATAGCACGGATAATGCACACTGTAAAGTGCAAAATAATATGACGGAAAATTCTTACTGTAAAGGTGGGTAGTGTATAATTTATCAACACAACATTGTCGCGCAAACGTCATCACAGTGCGCTTAATGCCTATTTGAAGGTGTGGTACACGCCGATCTCATTGCTAAGTAATGTGAGTATGAAGATTCACTTTGAACCAGTTAGCACCTGCCTAATTATCATTATTATTATTATGTTGGAATTTGTTGTGTTATTAATGCTTTGAATCATATTATCATAATAATATCATTGTGCTAGGAACTACCATCATGTCGATATAGAATCCAATGAGAACACCACCATGAAATTCATCATTCGGACCGTGTCCTCCTTGTCAGGATGAGCATCGTACGACCCAAGGCAGTCTGAGAAGTCAAACAGTCTGAATCATGTTCCACCACGGTTCTATTCCAGCAATACCTTGGCACTATAACACCATTTGGCATACAAATGTTTCGTAACTTCATCATTCAATTAGGAGCAAAATATCGTGAACTTCAGGAACTACTTAATTCAGCGCTAGAAACTGAGCAAACAAACAAATGTCAAAACGTATAAAGGAAAGGCAGAGATTGTTGAGAGCACTAAAACACATGACGTATTCGGATGAGCCACATGGTATTGCGGTCTTCCTGTCACATTCTGTCCAGAGCGAAATTCACAGTAGAAATCACCAGAGTTGCGTAGTGTAGCGAAACAAACTCTAGATAAACTTCCAAAATAAGACTACAACGATAAATGAAGTGCACTGCCGCTTGTCATTTGTACGTGTGGCGTAATACTACTAACGTCATCATTTAAACGCAACTCGAAAAATGAAGCAGACGCATTCATTGGGACAGGGAGACTAGTTCCTCAAGATTACATCCACTTTTGTATCGATACGCAGCTTGAGATTAGAAAATGCTGTGGTATTTTACATCTCACCCAAAAAAATTAAATTTCAATGACAAACTTACGAGAAGGAAATGGACAGTAACTTTTAAAACACTAGAGAATCAACAGGCAAAACAACACGCAAAATAGCCTAACTGCTGGCGGTTTTCGGAACACGTGCTGGAAAATGAGGACATTAGGAAAGTGATGTGGAGTTAAATCGGGGCTACAGCAATCGTCAGAAGCGTCAGTCAGTTGGAACGGCATTTCCAGTTTGTGGTGCGAAGCTGTATAGAGCAAAATTGGTCACAATTAGAACAGAAGGTCGAGGTAGACGTAACAACCAGACAACTGCCAATGTTTGCTATGTGGTTATTTACGCGAAGTTGTTTACTTAAGCCTGGTGGTTAGCAACACGATTCAAATAAAACAACAATTCACAACGGAGGGCCGACTGCACAACTAGTACAACCGCACGGGAAACACCGCATCATCAATCGTGGAACACATTCTAGAGACAGGTCACAAAGTCGACTAACCAGGTCGTTCACTGGCACCCAAGCCCCAAAATTCTGGCCATCAGCGAAGCTGATGGTAGCGGCCTGGTGACCCAAAATTCACTCTGCTCAACCATGGTTGCCATGTCCCTTTACTATATATTCTGTTTGTATCTAGTATGCGGCTGATGAGATAAATCAAAATGTTAACATTCCGCGACGTCTTCTTGCTGCTCTGATGAATTGGACCGAGGGAATCCAGTGCTTTAAATCAGTATTCATCGACTGTGTAGGCCGTACAGTACAGTGGCCATCAATAAGCTGGTTAACAGAAACACCAAGTTCGACTCGGCTAATCAGACTTCGGGCTCATCCGTGGTAGATGGGCTATTTGCCTCGACTCCACTGTTCTAGTGTGTTGATTTATTTTTGATCATATCGGCTGGACCACTTTTGTGAACAGGGGGATAACCAGCACACGAATAAACCGAGGCAAACATTCAAGACATTGTGAACGTTCGCAACCCCACTGTAATTGAAAAACGTAACCTACACTCAACCATAACCGGGGTAATCTGGGAAGAACCGCGTTTTTGCATCTATGCGTCAATCTTCGTTAACCCAGTTTAGCTAACTCATGTGACGATGGGCGTTAAAACTGTCAGCTATTGTTTCAGAGCACGGACAGTTATAGAGAAAGACCAACGATGGGGACGGGGATCAGAAGTGCGTGAACCTCTGTAGGCGTACACGCAAACTGTACGGCTTGTCGGGTTTGGTAAATAGAAACGGAAACACCAAGTTTGTGTTTGTTTCGTCTGTGTTGCAAAATGTCACACTTCAGGCAATAAAAAAATCACCAATAGGAGAGAGAGAAAAGAGACTGTTTGCACTAATGTTACACACACAACATGAACGGATAGACTAGGTGGGAACATCAAATGTTCGGGAGCTGAGGTTGTTTCCCATCGGTTCAGAGGTGTTTACAAAACATGGGGAGGTAAATCATTCAAATCACCAAGGCGTTTGTGAAGGTTAACATTGCCATCTGGCAGCGGCTAACGCCCACATTAGCCCTTACTCAGGCAGGCCCAAGTGAGTTTCAAAATTTGATCCACCTATCTGAATTTGCTGACTTAGGTTGTCTGCTGCATCAGCTGACCGTAGCTTGTGTGTATCAGTTGCTCAGTCACTCAGTTCCACCGTCTCAATCTGTCTGAGTTAGTTGACATAAGCTGAAGGATTATATGTGAAAGTACGAGAGGATGGATTGGGAAGTATCTCGAATTCTCTACTATGGACTGTTCTGCGCGCCTCGATCAGTGCTGACCAAGGCTCTTCTAAAGTTTACTATTCATATCTATTCCACCAGTATTCCAGTCGCTGTATATCTGGAACGCTGTAACAACCGGTACATGGACATCCTCGTTAGGTAGATTAATGGTTCCATCAGACCCTAGGTCTAAAAGTTATAGAACTGGCGCATCATGAATAGAAGTCCAGCTCGTTTGAAATGACACAAAAATCCTGGATTTTCGCTCAAGGTTTTAAAAATGGCTTTCTTGAGGAAAGATCATTCACATGCTCTTTTTCTCGCACAAACTCGTTACAAAATCTTAGTGGGAAGTTCCGAACATTCTGACGTAATTCACTCTTACAGCTCGTCTGTCGTGAGTGGATTACTAGAATGAACCCAGGTCTTTGTGATCTATCCGTATTGTGGGAGCGATTACATTGAACTGAAACGACCAGTATATTTTTCCTGAAATGTATGGTTCTAAATATCAATTAACCAACTTTGTGACCCGCCGTCATGTTGACAAAACAAATTTTTCAAACAACTGAAAGTCAATTCATTTTGGTAGCATGAAGCTACATTATTAAGCAACTCAAAGTACTTTCGATCATTGGGAAGTGACGTCAGCGGATACTGGCCCAACATTCTCGGCGACGTCAAGGGCACAACAAACTACAATAGGCGGGGTCCAAGGTGTAATGTGGACCTTCCCCTGCTTGCAAGTGATTCGTTTAGATATAACATTGCCTAGCCTGTATGTAAAACGTCCTAAGGTGTTCCTTCAAAGTGGCAACATATTCAGTATTGCAGTCGCCAAATGTTGAATGCGGACAGTGACAAATTTTCGTAATGGGAAGCTACAGAGCCATAAATGTTAACTTCTATACAATGCTGATAATTAGTTGAGGATTTATTTGATACAAGTCGAATACCACTCATGAATAATTTTAGCCTTTTGCATTCATGCAGTCTTACAAGCCCACCCGTTTTGAAAAGAAATGTCGGACTGGAGTTCTGCTTACGCTGTACCTCATCAGTGATGTTTCATCTATTGTCTGGTTTTGTGCACATGTGCACTGCCCAGACAAGAACAAGATAAATCCGGATTAAACACGGAATACAAGTCTCATACACCCAGCGTGAACAAAGTAAGCACTCTTAAATTTCAAGAGTGGGGTGGACGGATGTTACTGGTCACAAATACAGCGGCTGAGTGTAGACACAGGAACTCGAATAGTGAATCACACGATCGGTCTATGCTACAGTTTCCGTAGCCAAGCCTGCTAAAAATCAGGTCTATTCGTTACTACTCCGGGTCTCACGGAATACTACGCTTGCCAAGTTTAGCGTAGACAACGTCCATTAGGTCTGACGGTCACATCCTAGTTGAGTATACGTTCCATAGATAGGACCTTGCGTTAATTCAAATCGCTGAGTGGTTACGTTATGATGCTACGCTGTCTGGTGTGGAAACAATACATCTTTCCAAACAACCAAAGCCCTACGGAAGTTCAACAATGCCTTCTCAGCGGGATTGTTTCTTTTGGGGAGAATGCTTTGGTCTGAGGAGTCCAGTCCATGTACACGTGACACGGTGTACAAGACAAAACTTGTCGGATTCATCAACACAGATATGCGTTCTTACTTAATGCTGGCGGTTTATCAAGGCGGTTTTTCAGCACCTTATACTACTGGTGACCAACCTGTTACTACCATTTGTTTATTGTATACTGAGTAGTAGTCACTCAACAGGGTGAAGAATATCAATGTCTACACGGACGTAATAGTACGACGTAATATTACCCAATGTTCCTTGATGTGCAACAAGCCTAATACACGCATGTTGGGATACTATCAAGCTGTCCAAATCTGGATAAGAGCCAAAGGACAATTATGTAAATCCAAAAGCTATCAACTAGCAGGGCGACATTAACGTCGTGTATTATATGAGTGCAGGACCAAACTGAGAGAGGCAATATGAGAGAGAAGCTCGTATTTTAAGGGGTATGATACAGTCATACAATGCTTTAAAAATCGCTAAGATGTTGATCAGATATCGGTTGCTTCTCTCTGTTTTCCAGTGGGAGGGGTATTAGTTCATAATACCGCTTCTTAACACTCCAACTGGCTCAAATTCCAAAATGAAATTTCTGTTGCCGTTTGTGAACTGACAGTTACAGGACATTATTTCCGAGGAGTGTCATTCATATATTGTAGTGATCAGTTTGTGTGCGCCGAACCGGACAACTGCAGAAAATATCACCACTGTGAAATAGACTTCCGATTAGATTCATCAGTCGGGTGTAGACAAGGATTTGGGTCGTAAAGCCGATGCATGAACAGTGCTCATAGGCGGAACTGTATGCTTTAAGTATTCGCCCTGAGTTAGAAAAGAAAATTCGAAATTGGTCTGACAAGACTATCGTGTCGCTTTCTTTCTGGGGGAATTGGGAACGTTCCAGACATTAAAGATAGCTTATCTTAGCATTACCTTACCTTAGCATTCATACCGCAACGATCAAACATTGAAATAAAGTGCATTGCCATCGCCCAAACTGCTTCAACGGTAATTGACACACAACGAATACATGCCACCAATCTTGTTATCTCCCTGACCTAGCATTAACGGTCGGCCAGAACACCACTGACCAAAACCTGCCATCCAGTTTCGATAGTGCATCTCCTTCCGAGCAAATGTTCCATTTTAAAATCACACGGAATAAGCAGTTGTTTTAATGGGTTTTTGTTCTCATGGCCTTGAAAGACAACTTTTGTTATTGAATGCTTAAAGAATTTTGTCCTCTTCTCCATTCACAAATCTCAAAGATCAGTTAAAACTAGTAGATGGTTCGGTACGCCATTTAGCCACACAGTTTACTCAAATCGAAGTATGTCCGGAATAAGCAGTTATTCTAACGAGTTCTGCTGACAATGGCGGCAGGTGCGTCATAAGACGTGTTGTGTCCAGGCTAATGAGATATCACAAGCAAGCTCATGAATGCGTCTACAGCCGATTCAATAAGAGTGCGATATCAGTAACTTGCACAAAAGTGAGTCGGTCACTCGGCGGCTGCACGCGGAAACATGCTTTAGCACTCCATGACTCACCATTTGACTTGCAGCCTACTGACGGAACAGTGCGTAACTCAACTGCATGGAATGCACAGGCGAAGCATCAGTAACCACTGGGATAGCAACAAACTGTCTTCTAATGAAATGAATCAAGTGGCAGTTGCCAACAGCATAGTAATTTAGAATGAATTTAGGGATTGGGATAATTCGCACAGAAACTTCCACTGAGGCCGTGGAGCCAACAGTAATAAACAACTGTTTTCAACAGGTCTTTAAGCTGCGTATACATCTTCGGTAAGTTTTACAATATCTTTAAAGAATTTAGGGAGATTAGGCAAAACACAATCAGTCCGTGACAAGTGTGGTAAACCTACATGAATCTGCCATTCAAATAACGAGCCACCGGTTTTGGAGATGAAGTTTGAAGACACTGACACGTTAGGGTTAAACGTTTTAAGTTGAACACCATCCTCAATTGATCACAGACTTCACATTCAGATAAGCTTCTCGGCCACCCCACTTCGAAAAGAGGCACTAGACTCGAGTTTCGCCCTCATTAGGGCTCATCAGTATATATATATATAACTGATAGCAGACCCCGCATTCAGGTAAGCCTGTCAGCTAGCCCACTCCTAAAAAACGCTAAACACGAGTTTCGTTCTTATTATGACTTTCAAACTGATCGGGCAAGGTGAACACTATTCACGAATTTGTGGTTGAGCTTTTGAACATAATAATTCGGTCGTGCTTATCGTGAAGTTACTGGCGTTGTGGTTAAGATGCTAGTCTCACACGCACGAGGACCGGAGTGCAAATCCCGGTTCGGACAAGGATAAGGAGGGCGAAACTCGAGTCTAGTGCCTCTTTTCGAAGTGGGGTGGCCGAGAAGCTTATCTGAATGTGAAGTCTGTGATCAAGTGTGGGTGATGTTCAAGTTGAAGTCATCTAAATCTAGGAACTTCTAGTAAACACTAAAAATTTAGCCGATAACACAATTGTCTATTATGCATAAAAGTCTCCGAGTGAACAGACTCCTAAAACCTAACCAGCTGCTTTGTTACAGTAAAAGGTGTGCGGATGACAGTTGCGACAATATATATTAAGAACGTCTAGTTAGCACCACGTTAGAAAAAAGTAGCTCAGGACTGAATAGGAAAACACACCGGATATGGAAGCTGTGCTCATTTCGGGAGGCAAGAATGTCCACATTTCACATAGCTCGAATGGCACTTTCGATTCACATCAAACAATGCATGTGATTTTCTCGACAACGAGGCCGAGGCCATTTCCACTCTATCACTACACAGCCGCATCAACCAAGTTTCACTCATCGTTGCGTTACAGAGACATATTCTGGATCAGCACTGACGACAAGTAAGAGGGGGTGACCACACAATAGTGTGCTGACCTCATGCGACGTTTGAATCAGTTCTGTATGACCTACAGGATAAATCCCAATGCATATGGCGGTCGTATCGCGATATCCATCACACCGAATCGGCTGTTAGAGAATGTCAACACAACTCGATATGAATCGAACAGTAATACTCATGGTCAAGCGAACCCTTGATCAGGCACTTTAGCTTAGCATGCTCTTTGAAGCAGAGTAGCGTTCGCTCAGTTTCGCTCGGGGTACATTCAGTTGGCACCGTAGAAAGTGCAACGGACATCGGCAACTTGAAGCTGTCTAGGCTGGATAGATCCGGGGGAGAATGGTAAAGATACGACTTATTGCGCTGAAAGTCTCAACAGCTCGTGCTTTGCAACAGCTGATCCAAATGATGTGTCTATCAGTTCTGGAAGCGAAACAGTGTGATCAGAAGCATCCTGAGTACATTACTCAGTCAACAATATGCTCCATTCACCGTAAACCAACATAGACAATTCTGAAGTCCGGCTAGTTAGACCAACCGTGAAGAGACTGCTGACTGACCTGTGGATGTTTACTTAGTTGTACTACTGATTGCATCAACCAACGTTGGTTTGGTTCTGCTACATCTAGTTTTCACAGGTACCATGACATCCATCTCTGCCGGATATGTTGTGTTCAACTCATCAATCAACCATGGCACGTGTTTCGATTCATTACCTGAAGTATAATTACAACAAAGACGCAACGTGTGTGGGAGTGATTTTGTGGTCCGAAGGCAGTTGAATTGCCATTACGAAACTGCTGAATGCCTAAGATCGATAAACCGAGATTTAACAAAAAAATGAGGGTGGCGTCCAGTTAAAATTGTGATTCTGACACAGCAGACTGCTCAAGGAAAAGCGGTAAGCATCTCGTTGACGCTGTCACAGTGAGATAGGAGAGGGTACAGATTTCAGAACAGCCACCTTCCATTCAAATTTACCGAACAGCGAGAAGGCTTTGCTCTGTTATCGAGCCAAAGACCATTTGCCCCGGCACTACTACTTTACGTACATTGATCAACAGCGCACATAAGTGGAGCAATCACCTATTCATTTCTGGTCTTTCACCGTGTGATAATTAGCCATAAGTAGGAACAAAATGTCGACAAACGAAAATAGAATGGGCGGAACATACTCCTTACGAAAACACACCACAAGCAAGCACATATTAGTAACACAGCATCGAATAGGATCAAGCAACAGAATTTTGACCAGGACGTTACGGCTGAACGGTTGACGCAATAAATGACTCATTTATCTGGAATCCCAAGACACAAACCTGTAATTTGTCAATGCGACTTCGTACACGACGACCGAGCCGGTCCAATTCAGATCGTCTAGATTCCGTCATGTGGTTCACTTGTCCCAATCCTTCCAAATCCACTTCCAGGTAACGTGTCATCTCTTCCAGCCAACTGTACAACAAGTCCAGCGTGTTTAACAGCTTTTCCACTTCTGGCTGGGATTTCAGTGCATCAGGCTGACGCAATGTTTTGTTAATCAATCCTAACTGTCCTGAGGCAGCGTAGTGTATTTCACGTGTGAAATGAATCGCACGTCGGCGTAGCAATTCATGGGATAGACGAACTATGAGGGTGGAAAAATACAAGATAGCAAAAAGACGATTTGGGTGAAAAAGGAGACAGAGACTAAATCGAACTCATTTCGCACTCGCTATCTTTCAACCCAACATCAGAAATGTAACCCTAATCAAATCGGAAATGAATGTTGCAAGAAATTCGAATATAGTTTCTAGATGAGACTCAACTGTGAAAAGTCAGGGTTTCGGCTGGATTCAAACCAGCAACAGACACAGCACACCTCAACGCGACAAGCGCTCTACCAGCTGAGCTACGAAGCCACACCAGGAACTCGGAAATTCCACATTGGGACTCTGTTAACCACCCATCCCACCGTCTGATATGGAATCCACTGTTTCCAACGAATTTCACAGGACCTGTATATTAAAATTCCGTTTCTGGAATTCCTAGTGTGGCATCGTTATACAAGGGTCTTACAATTCTGAATTATGAGGGGGAAAGGAATATTAGCCACTCTCGAGGATTGCATTAAGTAACCTGGTTGGCCGATATTCAAGTAGCATATCGGAGCAAATAGCATAGTTTGGAGGCACTGTACCCAAATTGTGACATCCGGTATGGATCTGCTCTTCTCAGTAGTCACAAGTAGTAAACAAGACGAATTTGCAGAATGATCGCTGGCTTAGGCGGTACATCCATCTTAGGCTGCTTACTCACGGAACACATTCT
>QNGE01001974.1:64373-93065 GCA_008508345.1 Paragonimus westermani | reverse complement strand
CAACCTGGAGGACCAGGAGACTGTGGTTTGTCAGACCTCTACCTGTTGGCCTGCCTGGTATGAGTAACTCTGTCCAGTTTAGCCCAAAAGGTCATAGAGATGCGCAAGCCGTCACACCACGTCAAGGTCCAGTCTCACCGTGACGGTCTGCTTTGGTAAACGGAAAGCTAGTATACTCACAAATCACCGTCATCCGAAACAGTCTACAGAATTGACAATATGTCCCCCGCAACCCAGCATGAAGCGGAGTCTGTCTCTAAGTTGTTCGGAACCAAATTATCAGTTAACCTTGGGTCCAATAAAATGAAGTAATACAACAAATGACGTCTGTATTAAGCACACATTGTGAGATAGAGAGATAGGCTTCTTAAAGGAAGCATGATGCGGTGGGTACGATGCTGAATTAAACGGCAATTACAGTAATACACGCAAGTATGTCAACGGCCAACAAAAGTGGGCAGGAGACCATTGCTGGTTTATAAAAAAAACACTAGAATTCAGCAGACATCTTGAATGTTTTATACAATCACCCTGAACATTGTTGGGAACTCATTTACGTGTGCGTGGGGGCAATCTATGATCTATCGTGAAACACATACAAAAGAAACCATAATGAACGGTAAAAGTGATTTCTTGATGAGGAAGTGACCACAAAAATGTTTTTCGATCAGTAATCATACATGAGCAGCGAAGAGGATAACGAAGACGAGGTTGAGATTCACACCACCTCTGAGGGGTACCGGTAGACTCCCATCGTGAGGGTGAATTAGCACCACCGCTGTAGAACGTGACCGTCTAGGGTTAAGAACAGCTGTTTTTAACTAATAAAACGGTGACGTTAAGTGATAGCCAAGTGCACTCGGTAGTGTAGGTACTAGTTAAAGGAAAGAGCTATACGTGAAGCATTAGCGGTTGCTGTTGCGGGGATGCAAACAATGCAGCGGACCAAGTACCTAATTGATTTGCTGACTTTCAAAATGTAAGTAACTTGATATTCACTGTATGAGTTCACACAAGAGGAATTGATGGATGAAGCCATAGAACTCCTTCCGTTTTGACCTCTAAATTGAGAAGCGTTCCACGGATATGTCAGTATCAGGTGCTCATGAACAGCTCCTGATGATAATTACGAGTAAAGTTTCGTGATGCGATATGAACAGGATCGACAAGCGAGTGGTCAAAGTTTACATTTTGATTTCACGTTGTCGTACCCAGCTATGAACCAATCTTGATAAGCTAATATGCATAAGGGGTAGAAGTAAATTGTGTGAAACGTGTGCAATAGTCGCTTAGAATAGCACAGGCAGTGCCAACGTTACATTACTGACTGAATGAGAGAAAACCTGGTGACTACCGTAAAAAAAACGGAAGAATATGTTATCCGTCGTTTTGAATTGAGGGTATCGATTCAACTGCATAGACTATGACCTTATCAGTGAAGAACATTAGCTACCATCCGCTCAAATAATTCGACGGAAAATCAGTTAACCGATACGGAAAGAGCCGTGTTTACGGGTCAATCAGAGGACATAGCGGTCAGTGATCTGTATCTGTGCGTGAGTGCGCTTGCATGTATAAGAAACCACATATCATCCTGATCGACTTGAAATTGTAATAAAATACACACCCACTTCGCAAATGACACAAAACACGGCTTTTAAGCTTATGATGTGTGTGTGCAATTACATTTACGGTTCAGCTCTGTAAAATGCATCAATGAACCACAGTAGAGCAATTAACTCGCAGGAAAATAGCCTCGAAGTCATCTCCCATATAAATACAAAATATGAAGCGAACTATACAAACAAAGACTAGGCTCCCCCCAAAAAATAATTATGCGGTTTTGCTAGAAAACTTCAGCACACAAAGCAATGGAAGCAGGAACTTGCATCACCACAGAAAGACCACTTTCATGCAGGCAGCCACCAATCGAAGTGGTGTTTCAGTTTCAGATAAAATAACCTGGCTGATAACCAGCGTGCAATAATCCACACATATCCGAGCTATGTTAACAGCATACAAAATATAGTTGGTTTCATGGTAAGCCTTTTTACAAGCTGGTCAGCACAAGCAGACTCAAGAACTACGTCAGCAAGCCCGGTGGTTGAAGTGGATCGTTATATTCCCTATTTAAAACAAAAAGGAGTGACGCAAGTGCTGAAACTAGCAGCAACCCTCAGCGTCCAGATAATTTGGAACATCGGTAGACGACCGGAAACGAATATGCGTTTGACGTGGAACGTTTGAACACTAGACGGTGAGCAAGTTGTTGGAACATTTCAGTTTGTTTGGCTGACGTGGTGCTTCACCTCAATTCTCGTAATTCGAATCTGACAACATCTACCAAGGTCAGACAATTTTTGGCGACGAGACAAAACAAAACGTTGCACCTCAGGCATACATTCCAACAGACTACAGACACAATATGCGTATGGTGTGTGCACAGAAGTCAACGAAATCAGAGTATATGGCACACTACGCATTTAAATGAAAGTTTCATTATATCAAATTAATCAGCAAACAGTACAGAGTAGAGTTTGGCTCTGATAAAAGCCTATCGGCAGCATAAGGATTGGTTCGGATGGGCACCAGATGCAGAACGCGTTCATAGGTGTACTGTGCGCTGAATGACTAACAAGCAGAAAAAGTTCAGGCTGCCACCGGTGAGCAGCACCCATATCGTCAGATCATCACGGAGAGGTGAGCTTGATGGTTTGAGCTGCATTTTCAGTTTCAAAAATTGACCATGGCACTACAACCAAACCGAATGATGTACAGTGCACGGTTAATCGTGAAGTAACTTCACAACTGTTTATACGGAAACGTATCGTTACATATGCCTTATATTATCGGCAAAACTCGATTGGGCTGTGTGATTAGCAAAATCATTAACACGGCGTTTAGTACATTAGCTCACGTCCCCTAATTCACGTTCCGCAAAGTGCACAACCATTACCCACGCAAGGAAACAGATTGATGAATAAGCGTTCGTACCATTGCACCACAGTATGAACTTCATCAGTACTCTCTTACAGAGCTCAGTTTCCAGTCCACTCGGTTTTTGCTGCACGCATTATACGTACATTTGCGATAATCTTTTCATGTTCGCTCAGTATGATAAATAGATTTTGTTTTCTGGGGCATACTAACTCTGAGACGCGTACGCATAAGGTCGTGGATAAGTTGGCTTCAGTAAATTTTCATGGATCCTGGCTCACTCGTGACTTGCATACGCTTTGAAATCGATTACACTTTTCAGAGATATTTTGTCTACGTGGTGCACAACTCCTGGCCCGCAAAAACTGTGCGTTTGAGGCAGCAGTGCACAAACAACTTCGTCTTGGCATGAACTTTTAGTTGAGATGAATTAGGGCGACGTCCGATTCTCATACCGTCAGAGATTGAGAAACTGTGAACACAATGTGAGAATACGTCTGCTGATAAAAAGCACATTTACGACGGTGTGCGGTGGAGCGTTAGTTCCTAACAAAAATTCGACGGAATGTGCAGTAGAGTTTGAATCAACTTTGAACGCGCGGTATGCACAAGTACAGCCAGTGTCCTTATGACAACGAATTCCGGAGTCCAAAGAAAACACGTTATAATAAGTCTGAAGATACTCATCCGCCCACATCAAAACAAGCTATGTCACTGGGGTCCAAGAACGTCATATAAGCTCATCAATAATCTCCGACTGGTCACAAAAATGTGTCAGAGTGACGTTCATTGACGATGTAGAACAGATTATTGTAAGCAGACTCGTAGGCATAACAACAATCCAGAAAATTTACACTCACTACTTGATTCATTCTGAGGTTTACCACCAGCTCTGGAATAAAAACAAAAATAGACGGAGTGGAATTTTTGAATAAAGTGAAAACTGACCTCACCAGTGGGGTGCCTGAACTAGCATGACAGAGGTGTAAGGGATACCCCATAAGTCTTAGATAGGACGTCAATGGTCTTGATAAACGTTCTTGTTAGACACAGAGGCTATAGGTGAGTGAAATGCAGTTAACACAAACAAGTCAACACAAGCATCTCACTAGCTTCCAAAACGGTGGTGTAACAATAATCATGTTCAAAAGAACGAGCAGAAGTTACACAGCTGACCGTTTTGAACAAAAAATGGGAGCTTTTACAATTACCTTGGAGAAAAACTGATAGCATCCTGAGGAACCGAAGACCCAGAGTAGCAAAGATGATGCGGTATCTTAGAAATCAAATAGTTGGAATAGTCATAAATACAACCTAACGAACTATCTGCTTACTGAAAGAGACATGTGACATAGTCAATTTGACAATTGTGTACTAAACAAGGAAGCTACTTTTGAATTCAGTCCAAGGAGATCAGCCGACTGGCACCAAATCATACTGCATACTGCGCCAGACACCAAGTACCAGTTAAGCCACCACAATTTTTATGATCTTCCTCAAACGCTTCGGTTACCAATTTTTAGGGTGTATCGCGTTAGCAACCAAGGTGTATACAATTCCAAACCCAAAATGAGTCAGTCGCGTACAGGTTACACCAGCAAGTGTCAGTGTCAGGAGCGCAGTGATGGCTAAGTTAAGGTCAAAATTAGCTCAGTGGGCTACCGGCAGGTCGAACAGTTAAGTAACACCAGGTTAGACAGCCAAACGTTAATAGGGAATTGAATGTGTTCAGAAGATGAACTCATCGTTTTAGAAAGTTTGGCGATCACGAGGCAGGTAAGTAAACGAGCAGGTCATTGCTTACAGATAACTTGTAGCAGATGACGGTTGATATGGGAATGCACATTAAACATGTTGTCTACGTCCTTACCCTCTATGTACACACTCCAAAGGCGATTAACTGATAGTGGAGTTGTCATTACTGTAACTGAGGTTAAAAGGTATACCGCGACGACGTTCATGACACACGACAATAAGGCCCAATTCGGACATAAAGTCGCGCTTTAGTTTGGAACGTCGAGAAAGAAGAGTGTAACTTACTGAACAGAATAGAAAGTGTATGCTATCTACATTGTGTATCTGGTTAACTAAGTTCAAATGACAGTATGGACAACCAAACACTTGATCCTGAATTTAAGAAAACCAGTAAATTTGGATTCCACGCATTGGGGAGCATATTGACTATGGAAAAGGTTGCGTGATGCACAGATGTGCCATGTAAGAAAAAGTGATGTACAGGTTGAACAACACTCGTAATTGGTCGCAGTTGTCACGGGCCTTTTAAACTGTCCATTTCGAAATAAACCAGTAGATTTAAGTTTCGCTCCATTCAGAGCGCGTGAGTGGTACAAATCCCTCTCATAGCCGAAAGTTGAACACAAGCCATGCTTTCATGAAGAAACAGTGTTGGCTATTGTGCCAAGGCCCGTGCATTAGACACGACCGGATAATTATACGCAAACGCTTATTCACAATTTGTGAACGCTGCAATCCATTGTGAGTGATGTTCAAACCTGATCCACCAAAATCCTTTACTTCTTAACAATAGTTAGTGTACTCCAAAAGACCGCTGGAATGATACATCTTCTAATTTAATGCACTAATCAGATTAAAAACTCTATCTTAAAAAGCATAGGACCCTACCGGACGTAAATTAGTAAAACTGGGTTACTACCGAACTTGGTTGGTTTACAAATGCCCCAATAAGGAGACGAAACAAAAACAAACATTCCTCTGTTGAAGGTCACAAAGAGTGTATGAGGAAGTCGCAACAATTGGTGAACGTGCGCATAATGAATGTGAAGTGTATCAACGAACGTCCTCATATCAGACATGGTGATTGCTTTTTTTCTTTAGTCGTACTTCTGTTAGCCGCCTTAAACATGACATGGAGAGGGAGTGTTTTCAAAAACTCCGTGAGTACGTATCTTCCCATGAAAATTTGGGAGGACCGATTGTAAAGACAAAAGAATGTTGCCAAACGAGTACAAACACAGATCTCGTAACCAAACACAGCTGTCGCAGTTCATCGCAAGTCCCCAATTTTACCTGTTAGGCGACGAAACTTTTCGACAGATTATGTTGAAAATCGCTACCTTCCGGAACGGAAGTAAAAGTCAGCCTTCATGGCACAACGCAAATTTCAGTTTATTGGTTTTCTATTGATTATTTTATGGATAAGAAGCATCAGTAAAATGAACAATTACAACTAGTGCTGACGCTTTAGCTTTCCCATTGGTCGGCTCGACTCTGCCTGTTTGCTTTAACGCGTGACGCACTTAAACAACTTGTTCTACTCCGGTGCTCGTTATAACAAAACCCGATGCTGGAGCAGTGTGCCATCCTGATCGGTCCCCGCGCTGATATACCAGTTTGTTCACGTTTTCCATGCTGATTGGCCGTAGCCTTCTGTGAATCACTGGTTGACTTCGTATCGATGCGTTTGTCCAACACAATCCCTTTACAGATTAGAGGGCGACGTTGATATTAACCTCTACGATCAAAGATCACCGCGACTCACGCTTCTTGAAATGTGCCAAGACTGTCGTGGCGGACAGGTTAAAACCGGAACCATATGTTAGAAGTACCCACAGGGAGTGCTAATTCCGGAACAAGTTGTAGGCAGTTGGCAAACCTGTCCGTGGTAACGTTTTAATTCTGTCAAAGCTTCGTATGACTAGATAAACAAATCGGCTACAAACCGGAGGGTGGTTAGGGCGGACCAAAAGTGAGCAGGCAAGCTATCATTTTCCAACCAAACGTAGGTATCTTCATAAGTTTCCTTCACCCGGTAATTCCGTTCAGAATATGAACACAAACAATAAAGCACCCGAAGAAGTGATGTTCATTTTACGATCGGAAACGACTCCGACTTTCCTTGCCCGTACAAACGTGAGTTACAAACGTACCACGATGAGTAGCCGAGGCCTATTCAGATGACAGCCATTTCCCCCGAGAGCGTTATCTGACATGCGAACAACAAAATAAAAGGCGCACTAAGTACGATCAGGGAGCAGATAGATGGTTTAAGCAATCGAAGTTGTGTAGTCCGTTTCGAATCGCATCGGCCATATGTAGCGCATAAGTTGGCCATGTGCAAGTATTGAATTCGAACTGATCATGAAGTGTGGAGAACCCACGTACAACAATCAGACGTTGAAACTTAGCACGTAGATTAACACAGTGTCAAACATGGCCCCGACTGTGTACAACAGTGTGACCGTAAGCATCGGTTGTGTGCGCTTTTCGACATGCCATGGCAAATAAACGAACAGTTCCGTTAAATAAGCTTGATGATCAGATCACAATTAGTCCACTGTACCACGTGCCGAGGGTGTGAATGTCAGAGTTGTTTGTAGCACAGTACAAACAGCTCAAACCTGCACATTTATGGTGTTCAGTTTGCAAACGTTAGACTCAGTCGTGCAAATAAAAGAAAGTAACATTATGATGGTTAGGAACAGTGGTGGTGTTGTTCGTAGCTCGGGTTGATAGTTTTGGAATTGGTATGTTCGCCGAGCTTGGCATTTAGATTGCAAACGTTTCATCACCAAGCGAGGTGACATCATCAGTGCGTAAGCGTTTCAGCGTATAGCTCAAAACTATACGCTGAAACACTTACGCACTGATGACGTCACATCGCTTGGTGATGAAACGTTTGCAATCTAAATGCCAAGCTCGGCGAACATACTAATGCCAAAGTAACATTATGTTGGAAGGGAATAGAACAAAGTAAAGAGTTAATATAATGTCGGTTGAATGTGAAGTTTAGAGAGATGATCCACTTCCAATTGGGAGTTTTACTATCAAATGTATCAAAACTGAGACTCGTAGACTGTGAACGCATCCAATTAACATGATCGCGCGAATGCCCAAAGCGATAAAATTAATGATAACCAGTTTATTTGGCAGTTCAGCCAAGGTGTTCACATAAACAAGTCAAAGATTATTAGAGTGTACACCGTCGGTTAGTTGATTATTCATAATTGTCTGTGCAAAAAGTGAACCTGATAGGGGAAGTGAACTGGATCTACTAAACTGATTCCACAGTTTTAATAGATACGCTTTGCGACGAACCATGGAACAGCAAAATGTTTCATGCGGCTAGTTGTGCGGCTATATATTGCGGTGTCTATTTGGCGTTTCTAAACGACAAAGACGTTTACGCGTGATTATGGCGAATAGTTGTTCCACTTATTTGTTCCTATTGAAGAGGTCTCAAAGATGGTCGTGCAAAACCTTAGGACCAAACCATGAGCGTGTACCGCTTTCCGCTTCCAGATACATACGTATGTGACTCATGAATCAAATATACATCGAAATGGGCTACTGTGACAATCTATCTACGAATAAAACAGTCAGAAAGTCACATTTTGAGGACAAGTCATCTGGAGAATTGTAATGGCTACGGCGAAATGTTAGAATACGTCAGTGTTGCAAACGATACAGGACAAGGGCAGCTTTTGTCACGCGCCAACAGTGTTCACAAAATTACGCGACAATGAACTCGATGCAAAGACTACGTGTACCTTAGGTGCTACTAGCAGCGTTTGTTGTCGTATGAAGCAATATTAAAAAAGATGCAAAACAGGGTGCTGTTACATGTGGTCAAAAAAATATCCACAAAATATTGATTGACATATTTTTATACTAGGGTGTAAAAGACAGGCGAAGATAAGTCGGAATCGGAATAGAAAGTGTATGGGTTGAGTGCCAATTGCACAGTATCCACTGCCTATGCTTAGAGAAGAGTGCGCCATAGTTCTCATCAGCCAACATCGAACCTGAGGCAAATGTAGTGTTTCAGAAAGCTTCAGTATAGGAGATAACAGACTGAGGGCTAAAACATTACGAATGAACGTTTAAAAATATTATTCCTAGTTCGTACGAGCAGTGTAAAGTGATAACGGTGAAGTGGGACGTATTTAACGAGCGAAGCTATTTTAACCAAGTCAGCAAAAGATCTCAGCTATACATGGTCAAGAATATGATCAAATTTTAGAGTGACAATAAAAGTCATTGAACAGATAAATTGGATTAGTATTATGTGTAACTCAACTTGACCAAACCGATGGAAACACTTTAAATACAAAGCTTCTGATCTAACGATAAGTCTAACTATCGGCAACACGCTCGTGGTAGATACTGAAGCCTAACTGTAGTATAAGCATGAGGTGGGAAAAAGAACGGCCGAAGTTGTAAGATAAAACAGGAGAAGGAGAGAGAGAGAGAAGTGGTAGTATTTGTGAGATATCAGCCTAAGCACAGAACAGTCTATAATGTCAAGACGCCTTGTAAAAAAACAATCAAATTTCAACTAAAGATAATCTAACAGCTACAAGACAACTCGTCACATTTCATATACAACTCAGTTTGACATTGAATCTGACTAGATGTCGTCTCCAATAGCGTCAAAAATCCGACTGTATCGCAACAACCTAGGTCTGAAAGAAGAACTGTTTACAAAGACTGACCTTTTGGTAGGTGCCTTCAGTACTCTACATCAAGTCATTATTTGTCCACTTCGCGTCTTACAACATTGGGCGGCAGCGTCAGTGACGAGCCGCCGGCATAGTAAACTCCTCCTTAGCATCCTAAGTACATTACATGTGCAACTTTAAGAGCCGAGCAATCAAATCCACTATCCCGTTATTTGTGATTGGATGGTACCATCCGGTGACAGCAGTCGAACTTGGACATCGAACCCACTATAAAAACTTGTTATGAAAAATATCGAATAAAGTCAAACACTACAACGTAATTAGCAGAAGTTTTAGTCGGAGAGTTATCGACTGGAATTAACAGGAAAATTACTGTCCCCTTTAGAAGTGATCGGGAAGCCAGAGCATTACTCACAAGCGAATGTGACATAGTCGTGCCTACCGTGAGAGCAGTGACGCAGTGGTCAACATGGTTGTCTCATGAAAGCGTAGTTGAAATTCTAGTCCCACCTCTGGCAAGGAGATGCACTGCTGACGAGTTCTAATAAGAGCGAAACTCGAGTCTAGAACTTCCTTTCGAAAGGGGCTGACTGGGAAGTCTATGGGAATGTGATGGCTGCCATCAATTGTGAGTGATTGTCATTTTGTATAAATAAACCTGAGTGAAGAAATGTTTTGGTTTTGCAAACGGAGCTTGTTTACCCTAAGTAGGAGAGAGGTTTCAAACTGGAAACAATCAAACCTTAATTGTTAGCAAAAAGGGTAAAATGCTTCACGACTCGACAAATAAAGCGGTTCTTGTTAAAGAGTATTAACTGGTTTCTCTTTTATCATATCCTCTGTGTTACGTGACACTATGCTTGGTTGGCGACATCCGAAACCGAATAGCCTGTCACAGTGACCGAAGCCAAAGGACGCCTGCGCTTAACCATCACCGCAGGTGGCTTGTATTGCACCACTTGCAGTTCCACCCACACACCACATATCCAGTGCAAACCCGAAGGAATAAGACCAGTAGGTGTGTGATTGAGGCCTTTGTGTCCAACCGGCCAATGCTGATTAGCCAGTTCAAAGGTTAGCTTCAAAAGGAAACCCTTATCACTTGGAGAATAAACAGAGAGGGACAGTAATGACAAGATCTAAAGTGAGAAGAAAGATATACAAAGCGTAATATGCGAAGTATTTCAGTATGGGAGTGCATGTTAGTGCATTCTAGAGAAGGCAAGGATAAAAAACAGAAATGAAATTGGGGTCTGGAAGGAACACACGAACCATTCATCATACACCAACAAAGTAGAAGAAAAGAATGAGTAGTAGACCACAGACACCCAAGTTTCTGAAAAGAGGAGCGAAGTAGTTACCATACGACCACAGTCTTAGCCGATACAATCACTAACTGAAACAGAATGGATATATTGATATGACCCGCCTGAGCCTAACGTACTCGTCTGCTCGCCGATGGTGTACTTTGAGTACGTCAGTGGCCTACCAATCCCAAACGGTCTGCACACTCGCAGCCGCACATATCGCAATGCTCTAAAGTCATATCACCACCACCTGTGGCACCGATGGTTCCCATGCGTTCCGCGCGCTTTCGTTTTCAGCTGCGTGACAAGTGCTCGCTGCACTTGCGAACGCCCCTCCGAATTGTGTTACTCCAGGCCGTCTGGTTCAACGCCAACTCTTCCCGACATTTAAAGTCAATGTTATAACGTGAAAGACTTACTTGCACAACATCCTGGCACCTCAACTTTTGACTGTCAGGAGTTCGTTTACCTGGTTTCCATTATCCATACAGCAACTGTTTTGGAGTATGGTCATCTCCCATACTTCGGACGTGACCTGGGCAACGAATCTGATTCAGCATCAACAGGGCTTCCACCCCGTTCATATCCGCTCGCCGCAGTACCTCAGTGTTCGGAACCATGTCCGTGCGCCGAATGCTCAAGATGCGCCTCAGATATTGCGCATGGAAGCGGTTTAGGTAGCGCATGTTTCGATGATACAATGTCCACGTTTCACTGCCGTGCATCAGTATAAACAGCACCGTTGAGCGGTAGACACAGAGCTTAGTGCTCGACCTCAGGTTGTGGTTCTTCCAAACTCGCCTCTCAAGACGCCCGAAAGCGACACGAGCTCTTAACTCGCTGTTCACGGACAGATTGGTGGATAAGGTGCTACTCAAGTAGCAGAAACTCGCGTTGCTGCCCACATCTTCTCCACTGACGCAAATTTGGAGTGAATGTGCACAGACAGCACCTCCGCCCGAAAAAGGCTGGAAGAAGGAAAACGTCTTGCCTATGTTGGTGTCTAATCCGAACTTGTATGATGCGGTCGCGAAGGCCCTCGCCATGGGTTGCAGTTCTTCTTCACTGTGTGTCAACAATGGGTTGTCATCTACAAACAGAAGCATATGCCTTATTGAGGTATGTAACTGGGTTGGGGCGCTGAATCATCGCATATTCCGCAGGCATCATTCTGTTCGGTACTCTACCTCAACGCTGTCCTCCCCAGAGTCCTGGAAAGCGACTGTTACCAAGACAGTCGGATAAGAACTAAACAGGGCTGGGGCTAGCACATAGCTCTGCTTCACGCCAGTGACAATGCCATCACAAGTTGGTCCACACTATTGCATTTTCGTCCTTCTGCCAACATACAACAATCTGACCAAAGTGACGAACTTACTTGGACATCCAAACTTGAACAGCACCGTCCACAACACCTCACAACTCACGGAATCAAATGTCTTGGTGAAGTTTATGAACAGGCACGCAGAGGCTGGTTTCGTTCCCGGCATTTCTCTTGAATTGTCGGGCAGCGAACACCACGTCGATCGTACACTCGTCCGGAATCCACAATGCTCCCCAGGAACATTTGTCTCCAAGACTTCCGTATTCAGTCAGTTTAGAAGAATTCTTGCAAGCACTTCGTCTGTGCAGCTCAGCAGACTGATGCCCCAATGACTATCAGGGCATTGCTTGCTACCCTCACCTTTAAACGAGGGCACGATAAAGGCATCCTTGAAATCTTGCAGTATCACCTCGCGCTTTCAGATGGACTAAACTAGCAGGAGCAATGTATAGTCAGGCGTCGGTCCGCCATACTTCAGGATCTCATCTGGCGGCCCATCCCCGCCCGCAGCCTCCCCGTTGCGCAGTTAACCAATCGCTCTCTGCAACTCTGGGGCGAGAGGAAGTAAAGATTTCATGGCCTGTTGTGGCAGGCTTTTTACAGTCACCCGATCCATGGTAGCATGACAGTTTAGTAGGCTACCAGTGTTTGCATCACACTTTCATGATGCTATCTGGCTGGGTTCACGGACAACCGGTGTCCACGTAAACCAGTGCTTTGGTACACTAGACGTATGGGTCAAAAATCCTCTTAAGCAGATCGTAGAACTCGTTGTGTTGTTGGCGATCGGTGTAACCCTTTATGTGCCCACCTTGCTTCCTCCACCAGTTACCCTTGATTCTGCGAACACGCTCGATTAGTTGACGGTAGATACTCTGGAACGTGGCCTTCCTCGCCTCGTTGTCTTGGCCCACTGTGGAGGTAGTAAACTCGGCATTCTTCTCACGCACCAATTCAGCGATAACCCCGTTGTTGTCGTTGAATCAGTTCGGACGTTTCTTACGCTCCACGCCGACCGTCTCGATGGCTACTGCCATGATCTGTTTCTTGAGTTGTTGCCACATACCCTCGGGGGTAGTGGATGAGGAAGCGTCGTACAGACAAGCGGCAACTTCAAGCTGAAAGACAGTCTTCGTCTTGCAGTTCTCGAATCGTTTGGTATCCAACTTTTCCCGTTATCCGGAATATCTACAATAAACAGACTTGTCTGCATTGATAAACAATTTAGTCCTGACCAGCCTATGATTTGTGCTACATTCAGCGCCGCGCATCACCCGCGTGATACGCACTTCACGAATGTCGGGCTGCCGCACAATCACGTAGTCAAGTAAATGATGTTGACCGCTTCGTGGACGAGTCCACGTCGTGATACCGTTCGCATTTAGCTGGAATCGGGTGTTCGTGATAGCCACTTCGTGAGTAGCGCACAGGTGGAGCAAATGTTCACCGTTCTCGTTGACTGAATCAATGTCGTAGGGTTTAGGGACTCTCGAGCAGGCTATTGAGTCGCGTTCGACTTGAGCGTTCAAGTCACTCAGAACAAATATTCGGTCACTCATCGGTTCTGACCGGATTGTGGCGGATAGCTAATTCCAGAACTGGTCGTTTGTATCATCAGTGTGACACATAGTTGTACCATAAACATTAACAAATACTGTACACTTACCTCAACCGGGTTGCAGATTCATGGACACGATTCGAGGGTTGATGCCGTGCGGTTCGCCTATTATCAGAGCATTGATGTGGCCAGCAACTGCGACTCAGACACCACGCTCCCGAGCACCGTCTGCTAAATAACCTATTCAGTAGAAGGCGTACCCAACACCTGCTCCCCGTAATTTACCTTGGTCCACAAGCCTTGTCTCACTCAAAGCTGCTACATCGATTCAACAGTGACACATTTCCATCGCGATCAGTGCGATTCGCCGTTCTGGCCGTCCTAAGGCGCTGCATCGACCCAGCTGCGTGCGCACATTTCATGTACCAACATAAAGAGCATTGCGTCCCCGGGCCTGTCTCAGTTTGTTCTTCGAAGTACTGAGACTTGAGTGAGCATTATCTACTCGAGGATTCATGTTGGAGGAGCAGTATGAGGGTGAGTGTCCGGCAGTAGCATATTTTCACCTATCTACCATGCCACGCGCAGCAGATAGGGCGACCCGGTTTATCCTGCGCGACAGCCGATACATTGTGATATGTTTTATTTGGGCTATGAATACTGCCAAGACGTCCAGAACTGAACAGGAGGGCGATTAGAGCCGTCAATCATAGCCTTTGGCTATAAAGCGTGTACCGCAAGGCAGCAGGTGACGTACACACACAGATACAACAGCATCAACCACCTAAAACAAGCTCGACAGTCATCCAAGAGATTCAGTTTACACTCACAGGAACAACAATATTGCACAGACAAACCGATCAAAAATGCATACAAAATCATACCAGGCAAAAGCAAACATCAAACCAAAACAGAACACAACATACTAACACCATCCACAACGAATGCATCTGTCTTTGTCTGGCTGCTCCCCTTTGGCCAATTTGACATGTTTGAACCTATAAGGATCAAAGCCGCAGTCAGCACAGCCCGCCGGATCAAAAGAGCACCCAAGCCTGACCACCACACCAAAGTAGCAGAAAAGACAGAGACAAACATGCATGCAGTGATTCTTCTGTAGTGAGGCCATTACTGTGACCTGAAAATACCGGTTTTTATTGATCACGCTAGAAGGGGGTTAGGCCTTTAGAAAGCTACTAGTAGGAAGCATACTTTGTTTCGGAACAGCTTGTAAACAACCGGTAATTTAGTTTCTCGGTGACGTTTTAAACCTAGCACAGGACACCCATCTGAAATGGCAAAACGAACTACACTAGAGCGGAAAATGTGGTCCGTACTCGGGTCGGGAACGTGGTCACTCTAGGGTCTTAAACTCTTACAGAAACTATAAAGGACTGGAGAAGAATGGTCTCGTTAGAAGAGTAGTCTTATTTAGGGAACTCTCTGTGAAAGGGACTATAGTACATTTGTTAAATAAATGTGACTGAATGCTTGGGGGTTGTTCCTTATACAGGTCACCCTGGCACATTTGTGTAACAAGTATTTAGACGCGAACTGATAAACCTTGGAGATAAGTATAAAAAGCGCAAGGTTGGAATAGGATAGCGTATTCGTTTAAATTTTATCACGTTCTCAGAGTAATGTGCTTAAGATGCCGTTAGTTGTGACGACGACAAGTAACATTTGCAGTTCAGAAAATAAAGAAACTAAAGCTATACAATTTACAGCAATCATACAAGTACAGGCAAATTATTGAAAACAACACAAATTACACAATATTTCAAAACTGGAAGACAAATCATTGTGAGGTCTTTACATGGTAGATAACACCTGTCGACTTTGCTCAACAGAAAAGTCAAGGTTTTCGGTAACGCATCGTTATCTGATCACAGTAAGCTCCCCCACTACCAGTGAGGTAGACGTTCTACCAGCATACGAAATGTATCACCCAGCCCGTACAGAATGTGTGACGTTCACACGTAATCCGTTGACTACGTATGTGTTCGTTTCGAAACACGTGCTGGCGAACCATTACATTGCAACACGATTAACCCACTTCATGCGGGCCAACTGGCAAAGACAACGATGACCAAATGCAACAGCAGCTTGGCTGCCGAGGGATTACAAATCTGAACTGCACAAAGGGCTGGATGGGGTACGCGCAGTATATATTCAGTATACACAAGCTGACACATTGACAAAAATATGAATGACTAGGATGGAGCGTCACTTCACTAATCTGAGGACTATGTCATCAGCATTATTCCCACCTAACAAAACGATGCAACCCAGGTAGGCGCACAAGTCTAGCCTCAAGCAGACTGCTCGTAAAAGCACCAGTAGGATTGAGAAAGGCCCAGTTCTTTCATATAGGCAAACCTAATTGCGTAAGAATGCGGAACACAGCTGCGGCATACATGAAATTTGTACCAGGCAAATTGCAATTCCACGGCGTAAAGATAGCTAGAGCACACCTAATAGAATATTGTGCATAATCGGATTGAATACGACAGAGAACAGCGGACGTCCCAGATAAACAGACCTGAACAGTGGTGAAAACTGTGGGAAATGCTCATTAAACAGTATTTTCCCTACAGATCCACCATACTACAACCAAAGATTATTTAACTAAAAGCAGACACTGAAATCAGTTGGATCAACTAAATCGAGAATAGTCTTAAATAAAACAGACGCTGGTTGTCTGCCTGGAGACCCATAAACCCACGTGTACCACAGTGTATTTTCGTTTGAGAGCAGCTCACAAGTTGTTTACCAGCGTTCTCTGAATCCTACCAGCCAACATAGCATCATACTAGAAAGCATCTCAGATGACATATATGTGGTTGTTCCACAAGTTTTTGTCTCTCCATATAGGACAGAAACCACTCTTGATAAGCGTCGAGTACGAGAGATATATAAGTACAGTCGGAAATGTTGCCAGTTCTGATATCAATCTTTAATCAACGTTCTCAATGAAGGTCGTTTTGTAATGATTCATCTTCTTTCGGATGTGGTAACAACGAATAAATGAAAAACGTATAAACAAACTTTATGAAGATATAAGAACGGTCACGTCACGACGAGTTCTGTATCACTGGATTCATTATTACTGAATTTAATAATCGGACCGTGCGTAAGATCCTCCCGATCTTTAACGTAATTAGCAAGTGGGTCATCAGACGTCTGTTTAACAGATTTGCTAACATGAGGAAAATATACGGTTCATTTGACACAAAAGCGCCCGCAATAGGCCCCTATAGCTGTTGAAAGAAATATTAACGTAATGTTTGTTCCGGGAAATCTGTCGTTGTCATGTGGACATATTAAATTTCAGCAGTGTTCGATGAGCGTGCAGCATAGTCTCAGCGCCCAATCGTCAATTCACCATTTCAAATGTAGGGCCAAAGTTTGAGGTCCACGCTATCAGAAAAAAATGAACAGCACTTGTTGACAGAGCAACATTCTTAACATAATGTGGCGTATATCCGTCTCTGATTGAACTGAAGGGATTAGTTATCATGGAGAATATTGATTACTTCAGTATTTGAATGTGGCGGACGTAGAAGCCCGTCGGCACAGCCATTGGATTATCACTGAATAATTACTCGTTTTTTTAGAATAATAATATTCAATTTCGTTGCTGCAAATTCGATAACGCCGAAGAGTTTATTGTATATTGCAGTGTCAAGAGAAAGTTAAATGAGATGCGTGTCTGCCGAATGTCAGAGGTGCATACAACTCTAATGAACCTTAGATTTATTTAACCAAACAAGCTTGAATGAAAATCTGAAAGCCTCCAAGTCGTCATTCTCAGAAGTTCCATCGGATACACTCTCAGATTTGTTGCGCGTTTACGTATATGCGCTAACGGAACGTCCAGTCAGCCGAATTAATTAGGGAAACTTGTCATTGGCATTGCGGTTGGGATGGTTTACACACCATCTGATGAATATAGGTAACGACTTTTTACAGCTGTACGTGTAACCTGAATTAGTCTATCCGGTTAAAAACTACTCCATCGTGTTTGAAACGGTGGCCAACAAAACTTGACGAACTGATAACAGACGTGTACGAGGAAAGCGCATAAATTGACAGACATTTCCTTTCAGGAAGTTAGATATAAAGGTAGCCATATAACAAGCCTAGGGTTGAATGACTCAATAGCATGAGACCCACATAGTACAAGATGATGATTCAGTCAGTGTAATGTTTATTATCTGGTCAACTGGAGGGTGTGAGTTAAACTTCTTTGATGGCACTGTCAGTGTTTTGAGCTGCACAGAATAACTGTAAACACAATTATTCTACATTATCCTATCAATCGGTGGGGCTTTTGAAAAACGATCAGGTTGGCTCGCAGTATCAAGCATTTTCCATGGTCTGTTCCATCACTTGACCTTATTTTCAAGAAACCTCTTTGGAACTATGCATGAGTGATTATCAAGGCTACGCGATTGCAAATGCTTCTGTAACCGGGATCGACAATTCAAAGTCACGGTGGAAAATACGGCGAGAGCACGTTGTATGGCTTGTGAGCAACACGTAAACAATCGTTGAAATATACAAAATAACTATAGCATAACCTTTCAATTCGGCTATTTCCTCCATGAGCCAGTCAACCTGACACACAGAAGTTACTTCCTCTTGTGCAACTTGACATAGTGCATTAGACGATGCTGTGGTGATTACTTTCCCATGGTTCTCAACTTCCACCGGTTTTGCATCGGTCGAAAGTTCAAATGCGTCCGCATCACCACCACTTTCCCCGCGTTCAAGTCTTCACTTTTCTTTTTTATGCTACTCCCCCGTGCATTAATGATACATAGTTTGGCAGAATTGGTAAGTTAGAAAAGACCCAGTTGTTAAAAATCTGGACTTAACCGGATTCAAATAAACGGCAGAAACAGCTTGCTCACAGGCTACAAAGCGTTGTACCAGCTGAGCCATGAAACCATTGTCTTATACGGATCTATCAATCATTTCACGCTGAAATCCACTAACACCACCGTGCGCCCTATGCTTCTTGGTTGACCGATTTTTCATTTCTCTCGGATTGTGCAGAAGCCGTAGAGAAGTTTCTTAGTGGTGTGAACCTCAAGACATCACCATCAGCACGATCTAGTAAGTGGTCATACTGGAAGCCTACCACATTCAAGCGTAGGACCGAGCAACTTTGTTTATTTCAAATCCGTGTCCGACGGTTACATGCTCATGAGAAACAGTCTTCCACAATTCAGTGCTATGGTTAAACCTAGCCCAGTGATGGTGCAATATAGGCCAATTCTTAGTTTCGCTCTTGTAGTCTTGTAGGTGAGTTCGGTACAGTTACTCTGATAAAGGTGACAACGCAAATTGCTTAGAAAATCTCAGTTCTCCTCTTTCATTCTTTTCGATTAGCGCACCATCAAGATTGTTAGGAAGTATGGATATGAGCATCCCATGGCTGATACCATAAGCTTTGCTACAGAAGGGTAATTTTTGGATCAAGATGGATTTAACAGAAGCATTTCCAAAGAGTTGATTAATCCCTGACTGGGTAAGTTCCTTGATTCTATAGTTAAACTGTATACGATTATGTCCGGAGCATCAGCCGTAAAACCACGTTGCTACGCACAGAAGTAAATGCCTATCTTGTATGTGTTTGTTGAACCAGCCTCAATGTCAACAAGACATACGGCGGTGACAGTTGTTGAGGTCTCAGTTATCTTGCTTTTAAAAAAATTTCCCCCACTAAATCTTCTTCCAGGCCAGCAAAGCCTTCAAATAAAAATGACAATACTGACCTGTATCAGATGCAAGGAACTAAATGTAGAATTTGATATTCCACTTTAGAAGTGGGTTAGTTAGCGATTTCACACCTTTATAGATAAAATAATCGAAAACGGAAGGTACAACCGAGTGAAGAAAGGAAACGACCGTTGACTTCCGTTTGGTACTCAAAACCAAAGGTATATATCTATATAGCTATTTCGAAAGTGTACAAATGGAAATCTGTATAAGTAATCGTGTTATGCCCTCCAGATGATCAGAGGCTTCCACACAATCAAAATCCACAGCCCTGAAAAGTATACTCCAGTGCTCCAGAGCTTTCTGAAGCATTATTAAACCGCGGTAATGTATGTGTATTGGACGGTTAGCAACTCCACTTGAATGAAACTGGTCAAGTATTGTTAGTCGTTTGTAACCGGAGACGTATAAAGCTCGCAAACAGCACAGTACATACGCCCCATGACAAGACTGCAAGGCAACAGAGTAGCCTACAGAAAATATTCCATACACTAAAGCGCAGTGAAAATTTTTGATTACAACTCGTAATGATGATCACAAGTTAATTGACATCTCTTTACACACACCGAAGTAGGTCCCAAAAACACAACACACGCATAAGACTATGAGCACACATCATCCAAACGCGCACGGAGATGGTGAATAAGTCAAGTGCACACTGGAATGGCTGCCGTTTGGACAGGTCACGTAAGGAGCCACTATAGCCAATGATCTTGGTGCTATCTCGAAATATTAGCAATCTGGAGGATGTTAATTTATCATCTTGGTCAGTGAAAACTGGTTACTCGCAATTCAGCCGTGAGAGGAAAAAAACGCTCGACGGGTTCAGGAAGGCTACATTTCAGAGCTTAAGTAAATGCGGTATGTGCCGGAAATCGCCGGACCATATCAGAGATCAGGATGTACTGTCACTTGTACCTTCAGACATCCAGCTCCAAAAGTAAATAACGGTGAGGACGACAAGAGATTTTGCTTAGATGAGACAACTGCAGCATTCCTTTTGATGTTAAATCTTACAGCCGAACATCCGTGCATGCAACAAGATGAGAGCGATCAAACAGCTCGTGTCTCCTATCCTGAGCGGCTAGGTTTCGTAACTGTAGTGTAACACAGTCTCCGTTGTTGTAGGTACACCAAATGAATAAATACCGTCATAGCCTTGAAGATACAACCATCAAGTTACTTCCCTGCACCTCTGGAGCTACCAGTATAACTCTCTAAGCACACAAACCGGCAAACAACCTCCATAATTTCAGTGTCCAACATTAAGTCTAGGTAACTGCAACAGTCTGGTAGAGCCAGTTCGAGGCTACAAAGAGCTTCCCGAAGTTTTGACAAACAACGAAATGGCGGCTAGCGCAATTTGCGCCGTCTGAATATTAAAAAACAACACTATATCATCAGCACAGTCAAGATCAGTCAGTCTTCAACTGGATGAAAGGTCCACTCCGGCATCTTCTGGGCACTGTAGACCATTCTTTACTTTTTGCAAATGATAAAGTTAAACAAAAATGATAAAAAGAACGGCCCTGGAGTACACTATTCCTGGCTCTGAATCTATCTGACGGTCTGCCGTAAACCCTAGCTTGGGCTGAAGTATGGCGGCAGAACGTCGACAGCATGTTCACACACTTGTTCTGTACACCCCTTTAAGCGATTCTAAATTCGTAACTGATAACTACAGCAACTGTTGGTCGGCGGTACGTATAGCACCGCTCAAGGATTTGTCGAACAATGGAAATTTGATCGACCCATCTTGGTCCAGGGAGTAGCCTTTCCTGTTTCTCCCTAGTGTAAGCTATCTAAGGTGTGATGCGTCAACAAAGTATAATGGAAGCCAGAAACATAGTTGTGACTGGGTAACCGGATACCCAAATGGCTTTTGCAACAACCCCGTGAGCATCCAGTGACCACATCACAGAAGGATGCCTTGTCTTCCACAGTTGTTGAGACAACAGAACTAGCGCCTATACGAGTGCCTGATTAACTTCTTTGGAAGTGCTGGCATGAATTCACTTGAGCCAGAATAACCGTTGCGTTTGCGAGATAAAGTGCGACTGCAGGCCTCAGTTGTCGTGAGTGGTTGTAACCATACCGACCGATGCAGGAACACAGTAAGGGCAAGGGACCCTTTTACACGGGCTTTTAAAATGTTCTGTTCATTTGGATTTGGTAAAGAATATGGAATTCGCCTTTTTGGTAGGTTCACTGACAGACGGACGCTTTGGGTCAGTATTACAAATAGTCTTAAACAGCTTGCTGTTTCTTCTCCTTTTTCAATTAGCCAAGCCTCACGATCGGCGATCGCGCTACGCCCAAGCCTCTTAAGAAGGTCCTTTCTAAACCCGTTTTTTTTAATTGTCATGAGAAATAGTCCTTCTGGTACTTGACAGCCCTAGGGACATCATAATCCACGGTGCCACATATTATAATACTTGGCTCATTAATAGCTTACTAGATTCCAGTCCAGCGGCTGTTGGGATCCTCAAGTTTAGAATTGACGGACCTCTAGTTTGGGGTAGGTTAGTTCACATGCTTTGCCGCCAACCTAACCATTTTCTCGACAGTCATTTGTTGTTTGCTGTAATGAGAACGACAGAAGTAAACGGAGCTATACCACCTATGTATGACATTTATATGATATAACTGATACCAGGTCTGATTCGAAGAAGAATAGCGCCAGATATAACAGCGATGACCAAAAATAGGCTCCGCAAAGGGGACAGTTGGAGTAGCCATGCACCGTTGTGCAAGTGATGTGATGTTAGCCCAGATCTGCCATTTAGACAAGACTCGGCCTCACTAGGGCGGTTGACCTGGAATTCCTACCTCCTGCCAAAATGAATATGTCGCATTTATGTATCGAAATAAACATCTGAATAAAAGTCATCCTTGACTTCGACGTTATTGTAGCCAGATGGATCATAAACGAAAACGATGAAAAGGGCCCCAAAGCTTTGGTAACAAGAGCTGGTTTTAAAAGAACACTCGAAGCAGATAACAGAATCCGCTGCTAACTGAAATCAAATTTACTGATGCGGCTTTTGGTAGTCATGCTGAAAACTATACATACATTAGGCTGGACAGTAACGGCCGCAATACAATCACCTGAGGCGTACAGTCAGTATCGAGAACATAGTGCGGGTACTGACAGTCAGGTATCGGTTTCCAATGAGTGTAATGTCCGAGTAACAACAATCTGCTGACCTCCCTGGATTACAATAAAAATTTTGAAATCATTTACAGGGGCTCGTATTCAAGATCTAAACAAGGGAAGGGGGAAATTTGAAGTCCAGTAATAACATATGGGGCCAGCCAAGACAGCATTACTATGACTAACTACATCCGATGTGAGATCGGCGGAGCAATCGTAACAAATGAGAACGGGAAGGAGATGAGGAGAAGAACTTGAGAGAACAATGGAGGAGTGAACAGTAGTAATATGAAATCCTCTATCCACACTACTATACGCAGTGGATAGGATAAGTCGGTTTATACTGTGAGATGACTCAGGCAGTAAGGTGTTGTTAGTGTAGTTGTAGCTGCCTTATAAGAATGTCCACCGGCCAATACAGTAAGCCGTTAATTTCGACGGAACTTAAGTCAAACTCGGTTCTACAAAAGTCATTGTTTGCTCATTCTACTGCGAGCACTGTTGCTAACATGTGTCCGGAATGCGCAGTGTTCCAATTGGTGAATCGTCCCATTTAGACAGTGCTCATTCTAGAGGTGGGGAAGCCCATGATTTACAGAACTGACAGCGGAGGGTGCCGGGGGAGAAAACGGCTACTGGATTCAGTGGCGTGGATTTCGCTGCCATATAAATATGCTGCCTACAAAGTGATGGTGATAAGGGCAGCAGATACGGAGTAAGGCGCAGCCCTTACTTTTGGCTACGTTGTTTGTTTTCAAGATGTGACTGGTACCTTCTTGAAAACGACTTGCGCCCAAACATACATGTCACTGGATTGAATTTTTCCTGACACTTAGCTATAATCAGGAGTTTTGGATGATTAATGACACATAAACAATGAATTTAACTACAGAAGTATTGTTGCTGCTGACGGTGATACCAAAATACTAACCAAATAACAATCAGGAATATAGACCAAATTGAAAAGAAGTGTCTTTTACATAAATAAGCATAACAGCTTCATCGAAGCTTACATAATCCCTACCGAGATTGAATTTGAAACAGGCTTCCAGCATGAAAAGATTAGGATTATGGTAGCTTGTCTTCAACTTCCCACAAATGTGACGGTTAGAAAGGGTCGGTCAGCTAACCGTGTTCCTTATGACTTCGTTAATGCTAATTTAATATATATCTAACGTACCCCGCTAAACTTAGCGGACGAACAGCTAGACGTGAACCAAGATAGGTATTCCAACCAAAAAAGGTACACAACAGACCGGCTTTTGAAGAAACTGTCGGGACCATTATTCTTTGAAAAATCCCTACACACAGATACGTAGTTGTAAACAATAACGGAAACTGAACACATTTAAAGCTCACATTTGATCCAGCCATTTAACAGTTTTAGCGAGGTTTTTGGAACCCTCTTCAATACGATGACGAAGATCAACAACAGTTTTCTCCAGTGACTGATAGGCCGAAATAGATTCAACATTATGCGAATCCGTATTCGTTGCAATTAGTATCAGACGAACAAGCACGAATATCCACACTGCAATTGCCGCTAGAAGGAACGTGCGAAAGCGCATACACTGGTCTGAAAATTGACATATGTACTAAGTGTTTGAAAAAATACCGAACCGAAACACGGAGAGTGCGTCATGAGTGATATTCCTTCCCATCGGTGCGATACATTCGCTGGGCTGAAAATGAACAAATTCTGGTTAAAATGTGCGTGGTCAATTATTCAGCATGTGTTAAATAAGGTTTTTAAACATAGCTCACTGTAAAACGTTTTGTCCGTGCAAATTACTGACATATCGGTGTTCCGTCGTAACCAAAGGGGAATAAAAACACAGCGAATCCAATACCAGAGACGCTAAGATGAAGCACGGAGGTTATTTCACACAATGGGAAGATGAGGGAAACTATTAGTGGGAATCAATACAATGTAAGCTTCAGGACCGTTGTTTCAAAGGACGAGGTTGTTCGGTCGTGGTAAAATTCATGAGCCTTTTGTTTGCAAGGAGAACTGTTAATTGTACACGTAAGCGGTTATGAAGGTTTGGGAGCGCATTTACTGCCAGGTAGTACGCCGACTAGTACTGACAATACAGAACTTACCGCAAAAAAAAGATAAAGTCGAAAGGGTTGAACAATGTGGTAGATTTACATAAAATGCTTTCTTCACCTTCAAAGTGGGGAGTGGTGTCAGACTGGATTGATTGCACTCCCATCGTTAATAGTGCACAAGGATCGCTTGAGATTGTTGGTCACCAGGGTAGGGTCAATTTATCTACCAGGGTAGTGCCATTTTATTCGTATGTTACGTAGCTCAGTAATAGCAGCATGACGATATGGTGCATTCTTCAGCAGTCATTTGAGGCGTCGCAAAAAAATCCAGTTGTTGGTTGGATAGGGTTTTTGCCGATAACAGATCCAGCCAATTCACATGACGAGTGCTTATGATCACTCACTATGCCAATGTTGTCTTAGCTAAGTCCGTGGACATGCACACCCTCAAAAAGAATGGATAGGGTGGTTAACAGTACTCGGCTCGAATGGCTCGCTCATAACTAGCTCACATCCGTGGGTGAAAAAAATAAGCAGGAGCAGTTGAAACTGGCTATCTGATTCAAACCCGATATGCACAGAACACGGTTCTCGCTCTTAATTAGCCGTACTTTTAAGTACGTACATTTGCATCTCAACATTGCTCTGAACAACATTTACTCTCCGGTTAATCAACTTTTAGGCCTTTACACGAGGTCTAGAACGAGCTAACTCGTTTACATCATGTAGTTACAATGCTCCAATCTCGTGGTGCCGGTGAAATGAACAATATTGTGGAGTTAACGGTCTCCATGAAGCCGTACTGGCAACTAGAAGCGACAGTAATTAAGCGTGATGGTTTGTCTGGGTGCCAACGCACTCATCACCTTCTAAGCGTGGATGACCTCGGTGCTCACAAACCACTACAGCTCCATCAGCATAAGATACAGCTACCAGACCAAATACAGTTAGAGTGTAGCGACTATAATAAATAATATTTTGATAGTCGCACTCATCTGTACATTTTCGATGATTTTGGTTTTGTACCTACTTTTGTTTTAGTCAAGCTACCCATTTTGTAACATCCGGCCAGGGGCTAAAAACACAACTCGCTCCGTGCCTCGCTAGCCTGACTTGCCTCTCTGTACTCTCTATTTTCCAGGGTCGGTTATAATACACGAAGTCAACGCGCTGAGATTTGGCTTTTCATTGTCGATCGATTGTCGATAGTGATAACTGATTGGGTTTTATTTTGTTGGATCAGTTCCAACAAGAGGGGAATTTTCCAAAACGGACGTGGTTCCAACGATTACCTAAGGGTATACAATACAACCTTAGGGTTAATCTTTTGACGGTGTTAATGTAATCAAACGGTACGGCTGATGGCATTTGAGAACCATATGGAACGATAATCTCCTAACTTGTTTTGAATGGTCAGAGAACGATCGCTATTGTGATCACTGAAATCAAGAGCTTAGCTAAACAGTTTTACGCTCTAGCGAATCAGCATTCATGGCTACTCTCAAATACACCTTTACAACCAAACGACGGTCGCTCATGGCCTCGTGCATCTGGCCTACCGCAACCGAACGTTAATCCGGATCACTGCTGGTAACAGCAGTAATTGATGGAATACGACCGACGATGCCGTAAGACTTGTAATTTGGTTGAAGAGGAAACAAGGTGGCCGGATTCTGGTAGGTATCATGGTTGTGCGTGGACTGAGATATTGCTAGTAAGGCACGATTTTCATTTATAGTTCTGTTGTGTTTGTGAGATATATGCACTCCACCGATTAACTTTGTTCTAAACAGTTATGTTTCCTCCCTCTAAACTTTTATTCTTTGTCGGCCAGGGTTTGTATTTTTCTTCACGTCTCTACGACAATTTAGCACCCGCGTGAACTAGATGTACTACCGTCTTCGACTATGGTGATATCAATAATAATGGCGGCTATCAACGTAGTTTCCGCGACTAATCACCTGTGCTTATTAGGATATTAAGAAACTGGAATCCGCTGCTTAACCAAAACTGGTGCTGAAACCAGTATGATGTTACCTGAAGCATACGATCTGAATCTACAGAGCACACTGCATCTGCGCACAGCCAGCGGTGGTGTTAATAAAATGTTCGGCAAGCGGCTTCATACACTCAACTGAAGTGTCCGCTGACCTTCTCGATGGAACTTCACGACTGCCGACGTCCAAACGATTCTCAACTCTTTGACTTGCTCGTGAATTCTAGACGACAGCAAGACGATGAGGCTAACCGCTACCGTGATTTAACCGATTAGGCTTCAAGACTCCGCACTTCACACAGCGTCTAGAAGTCGAGTGACTGATTTCAATGTGAAGACTATGGCTCAGTGAATAACGCTTAAATGCTCTACAGGTCCTGATTCCGAATACACAGAGCATCACGGCTAGCCTTCATGGTACCTGTGTATTCTCGGAAATAGATCTTTTGCGCGCCTATCACCAGATCCAGGCTACCAAACGAGGATATCGGTAAGACAGTCGTCATCAAACCATCCGGTTTGTTTGGGTTTCCATGTATGCTGTTCGGTCTGCGAAACGCTGCGCAAACATTTCAGCGTTCCGTAAGCTACGTCACACGAGACTTGAATTTCAGCCTCCCTTATATCGACAACTTAATAGTTGTAACGCTTCTGAAGAACACCAGATTCATGTGCAACAGCTCTCTGACCGACTGCAAACTTTTAGTGTAACAAGTGCTGAGGAGAAATGTGTTTCTGGCCAACACATTTTAGAGTTCTTGGGACACGTGGATTAGCACAGTAATCCACCGCCGATCGATAAGTCGGCGGCATTAAGCGATTTTCCCCATCCTATAACACTCAGTTCCATCCATCGATTTAGTAAGATGGTCAGTTATTACAGATGGCTCGTTCCGCAATGTGCTAGGCCCAGGCAATCTTTGGCCGATTTACTCAGTGGCCGTGTCAACGGGGAAATTGAGTTATCCGTCAAAACTATGAGATCAATCGACCGTATTAGGAAACATTAGCCATAGCCATCATATAGCATCATTTCAACTCATCCGCCCATGAAAGTACACCTATAGGCACGTCAGACAAAGCTGTCGATATCGTTCTACAGCAGTAAGCCGACGGACTGTGGGGACCACCCGCTGTCGTTACTGTACGTCTACTTCCGGTTGCTACCAGGCACAGCACGTCCTACCATCCGTCGCCTCCGATATGTCGCCGAAGTATATCCAATTTTTACTTCCACAGGCCGCAAACCGTAGGATTTTGCTTTCCATAGAAGTTACCCCCGCGAATTTCGCCATGGTGACTTTGTGCCTCAATCAGACATAAGCCATTTTTCTGGCGGTGATAACATTGTGACTAGTGCCCTGTCAACATTGGCCGGTCAGGAATAAGTCATATACGAAACAAAAAAATTCGAGATGTAAGCTCTTTGTCCAGTCGATCTCCAGGGTATTGAAATCAACCTAGTAGTTTCTGGATATCATAATCATCATCATCATCACCATCATCATCAAAGACAGCAATACATCAGTGGTTCACACTAATGCTTAACTGCCACACAACCACGAAAAAAGCAAACCCTATATAGAAAGAGAGAAGGAAAAGAGAAGGGGGCGGGAAGTGACCAAACTACTGGAAATGACTACGTCCACACGCATACATTCAGCATCAAGGTGCCTACACCTTGCAAACAACACAACCGAGCGGCAAGTGAGAGTAAGGCGTCATCAGCGAGACAGCTTCCTTACGGCTTTACTGCCCCGCGTCATTAAATGCAATCACTTTACAAACAACTAGCCACTAAGCTCGATTAGAAGCCATCTCACCTAGAGTCTCCAACCACCAACTCTGTGAGTCGCGAGGGCCCTAGCCCAGGAGACGAACTCGACCCACAGTGGCCAACCCCTTGGTGAACGACTCCATTTCCCTATCTGTCCTCATCGCACATTAAACCAATCGGTCGCAGTGTCAGCGAATAGTGTTCGGTGTGGAAGACGACTAGCTGGCATCCTTAATACATGAACTAACCATCTAAGCCTGTGTAAACGTAGAGATTGGACAAGAGAACTCGTCTGACAATCACTACCAAACACCCGCTTCCTAACCTCCTCGTTACTTACGCGCTGATGCCACCCGATAC